>WUAP02012903.1:0-19847 GCA_015163945.2 Stichodactyla helianthus | reverse complement strand
GGTTACTCATAGCAGAAGCCCGCAAAGGTCTATTGGGTAATGCCCTGGAGACTCATGGGTGGTATTGCGCAAGAAGCCCATTTTCTAGCGGAGAAAACACAAAAATACAAAAAAAAAGAAAAAACAAAGACATTTTATGACTCGCGCCTACGGCCAAGGCCTGGGCACGAGTAAAAAAAAAAAAAAAAACAAAGACATTTTATGACTCGCGCCTACGGCCAAGGCCTGGGCACGAGTAAAAAGGGCACTGATACCATGCATCCAATCTTGGTGCTTCGGGGGAAAAAATCTGCTCTTTTTGCTCTTTGTGACCCGACCATTAACTAAACAGTGGGCAGAAAAAGACCTCTGCCAGCAGGGTAGTCAAGTACTTATGATGTTAACGTTCAAATAATGTGATGCACTCAAGAGATGCTCGAGATGATGAAACATAGGTGCTAACAGAAAATTAAAGAACAAATGACTGCGCAACAAAATGAAAAATTTGCGTGTATGACAACGAACTAGAATAAATAACCTCTAGCCAAGAATACAACTGACAAACTCTCAAACTTTGGGTTTAAGGGAGCCATTTCTACTAGTAGATAATTTATATGTGTTCAGCACATTATTACTGGGACTAGATTTGTGGTGAGTTAATCAGTAACCAATTAATGGTAGCAACTCAAAACTACCTAATACGATTTCCATTGAACCAACTTCCTTGACTTTCGTTAATGAAATAATCCTTCAAGAACTTTTAGTTTCTATTAAAATTGCAACTTAGTTTGAGTTTCATTGGTTGATTATCGTAATTTGTGGATTGAAAGTGAGGTGATCGATGGAGCGGAAGGGAGACGAAGGCTGGCGGTGGCGGTGCTGAGTGAATCCATTCCGCGAGAGATGTACGCGGAGTAAGACTGATTAAAAATGATATAAGTATTCTACACTGGAATACACTGGAAGATATATTCTGCTTATTCAAATGCAATGAAAAGAAACCAGTTCTTACATATTATGAATCGAAGCAAGTTAACAACACAATCAAAGTACATATGATCGAGTCGCATTGAAAGAAATGTCTACGAAACGTCCATGGAAAAATAAATTTCTAGAAGCAAAACGCATATATAGCATTGAAATTTTTTTTCGACACATACCTTTGATTGGACTGTAACTGTACACAGACTTCAATACGAAGTCATAACTGAGCTTCACGTGTGTAATCCGATTGAACCAGCTTGAAAGTGTCACCTCAGTTGAATGTTTGTGTAATGTTCACAAAGGATTGCGTTAGGTCAAGTGATCATTACCAAATTACAGAAAAATGTCTTTATTCTGTTCCACACCACTCTACTAATGTTTGTACTGCTAGTTTTTAGTGTTTTTATTGTCCTGACCATTATTTTCTCTATTTTTTTTGGATGGGGGGGGGGTGTAGGCTGGTGGCTCACGAAAATTTATCAAGACCACGTGATATGGAACTTCAAGCAACTGTCACTCCTACAATAATTAATCAATCATCGACTGACAACAACAAAAACACCTTCAGTAGTCCACTACTGCTGTTACCAACAGCAACAACAGCAACAACAGCAACAACAACGACATCAATAACAACACAAGCAGTAGCTGCATCAGCAGTCTAGTGTTCAATTTCTTCACGGAATACGTATTAATATTTGTACAGCTACTCCAGTAGGTTTTCTAACGTTCATGCAGCTAGTGTTATTAGCTTAGCTAGTAGCTTATAAATAGTTAAGCGAATTTTCAGCACCTTTTTTCAGAGTATTTGGCTTCAAGACCGGCCTGGAACTTGGACGTCTTTTCTTTTCTTTTATCTGTTTTAGGAATTCAAAAGCTTTGCATGAGCAAAATCGTTTTTATTTTTTTAAGACAATGATTTATATCTTTCAAAAAACTGGAGAAAACGAGATAATGCATCTGTAATATCATTTAGTTTATAGCAGGTGGGAATCAAATCAAACACAAGTACAAAATAATCCTTAGCCTTATCCCTATACAAAAGTATTCCTACGTACTCCTCCCTAGTTTCTATAATCATGGATATATCCTTAGACAAATGTCCTTACTCCTCCCTAGTTAGGGCATTAAAATGCCCGCAAGACAAATTCCTCACCCCTCCCTAGCGGTTCAAACCGCTGCTACTATTTTGACAGATCAAAGATTCCTTTGGCTGGAGTCAAGTTAAACCAGATGCTGAACGTCTTCGATTTTAAACTCTTTTCTGAACATTTCCCACTTAAAACAGATTAGTTAGACCTGAATAATCTTATTATAACCTGAAGGAGAGGAAAATTTGTCAAAATGATTGAAAATCTGGAGGATTTGGACGAAAAACAGAGAGAAAACCTGAACAAGGTGAGTCGTACTGCAAGACCAACTGATGGTTTGGGGTTAATAAATAATTTTAGTTGTTTTTTGTATCGTTTATCAAAATCACTGCTATTTTACTAGATCACAAAGAGTTAAAAACAATATCCCAACTACTGTAATGACATATTTTTCCCTTTTTTTGTCCTTCAAATAAGATCACTGCAGTTTTTTCTTGGCTTGCAGTGGGCGAGGTTTGAAATTGATCTTTAAAAAATTACTATTTAATTTTGAAATTAGTCTGGTTTATGGAGAGATAGTCATTTCCCGCAAACGATATATCAACAACATTATCTCCTGAAATCTTAGCAATGAATAATTTTTGTTTTAGATGTTAGTTGAATAGTTAATATCAAGCTGTACTCAGTTGTGAAGAATTTTTAAAAACTTGATAAAAAGTATTTATTAAATTATTTTTTTACTCAAAGAATGAGACTTATGTATGAAAATAAATTCTGTGGAAGTAGATAGAACCAAGACGACTCTCTAAAATATTTATAAAGCTGTCTTATTTTAAATAATGAAAAAATGTTGAGGTTTCTGATTGGCTGGTGCTTTCAAAGGCAGGTGTGAACAATATTAACTATGAAGAGTTCCATTTAGCCCTTTACCTATAAGTTCTCATTTTGAGAGGATCTGTCATCGTGTCCAATAGTGTTGTTTGTATTCTTAAATACAATTATTTGATTATTGATGTAACATGCAATACTAATGTATGGAGTGAGCTATTATAATTTCCAAGGTGTGTGAAAATGTGTGAAAGCTCTCTCGGTATATATTCTTCCTTGTTTGTTGGCCAAGGGCTTTAAAATAAATTCCTTTCCATATTAGGGTATAGTTGCCCTCTTGTGTTATAATGTTTATATCATTTTTTTAAATTCAAATTTACTGTTTTAGTTTCGTGAACAAGTACAAAACTGTCTTAAAGATGATCAGGATGATTATTTTTTGCTGAAATGGCTTCAAGGTATTCAACAATAAATTTTGTCACTTTGCTCTTGGATTGGTCAACCTGTAATGGAGATATTTTCAGTTTTCAATTAAAGGACAATTAACTAAACCACAGCATGTCATATTGTTATTGTATGCTCACCAATTGTAATAATTTGTTTCTATAGCAACTGACTTTGATGCTCAGAAGGCTGAAGACATGTTCAGACAGGTGAGACAAGAGCTGGTGGTGTGTGTGTGTTGTATTATGTATGAAACAGTTGTTAGAGGGAAAGGGTAGGAGGTCGCAATAATAGAAGTTTTCAGACAGTCATAAGAAATTTCTTCATCACAGATTTAAGGAAAGGGTATTGGACATGCACACAAACCCACCCCCACCCCCAAGGACTCACAAATGCTACCAATACTACAGGCATTTCTACACCCTCCCCTAGAAAAAATCCTAGATCCACCCACCCCACCCCCACCCCTCTATGTGGTTGATGTTCTTAGCATTACAAATACCTATTCATCTTGCAGAGTCTTTGGGTTCGTAAAAAGCTTGATTTAGATTCTGTTCTTACTTCATCATACCAACCACCTGAGGTAGGTATAATAGCAATGCTAGCACTTGGCTAAATGAAGATGAACAAGCCCACTATCTTAATATCATTCAAATATTATGAAATTCTGTTGACCTTTCTACTGGAAAGTTCCATAAGAAATTGTAGACTCCTCAGACCCTTCCCATCCCTTGGAAATTCTAATCTCACTAAATATTGGAGGAGTGAACATTTTCTGGAACTACACATTAATTATGACTGAGACTAATTTGCAGGTCCTCATGAAGTATGATCCTGGTGGTTTCTATGGTTATGATAAGGAAGGATCTCCAATATTTGTTGATCCACTGGGACAAATTGACTTCAAAGGTAACCAACTGCAAAGTTTTAAAGGCTGGTCTTTCTTTGATCACTAATGATCACTGTAGATGATCACTGGGTCATACAAATCACTGATAATCCCTGAGAAAAGTTCTCATATATTATGGCTGATGACCACTGGTCACATTTTGGACAATCTGGCAATCAACAGTGATCGTCAGTGATGACATGAAAACCATCCTTAGTGCTACAATTATACTGGTAATCATTGAATAATTTCACTATATCTTGTCCTGACATCATGAATAACTTGATAGATGTCTCATGATATCATCTGTTGCTTAGAATATTTACTGTACTACTTGTTGGCAGGTCTTCTTCACTCTGCCAAGAAAGATGAAGTTCTAAAGTTCAAAGGATATCATGCAGAAAAAGGATTGAAACTTGCCAAAGAAAAGTCCAAACAAGTAAATAACAAATAAATATTTTTTGATGTACACCAAGATTTTCTAAAAACTATTTCTCAAGATATCAATTCCTTAACAACTGCCTCCAACCCCAAGAAAAAACCACACACACTCTCAACCTTTTTTAATCCTACTATAAATTTTCTTTCCATTATTTCAGACAGGAAAAAAGGTTCATCAAGTGGTCAATATCTTGGACATGGAGGGTCTTGGGCTGAAACACTTATGGGGACCTGGTAAGGAGTCCAAAAGAAATTGTTTGCTTTTTTACCTTGGTGGGGTCCCTGGGTCTGTTTTCCACAGGTAGTCCAAGTAACTGTGCTTTGTTTTCCTTAGGTGTGGCTCTCTTCAATAGTGTATGTATATGAAAATTATTTTTATATTTCTTACTTTAGAAAAAGGAATGAGAAGATTTTATTACAACATTGTGTAAAAAACTAAAATGAAATCATTGTATGTACACCTACTTGCAAAAAGGTTGTCATAGGAAAAAAGAACTTTAGTAATTTAGTGAGAAAGGAATACATTATAAGACAAAAGAAGATCATTGAAGCTTAACTCCGAAGACAAAAGAAAGACTTCAGCTTCAGTGATTTTCTTTTGTCATTTTAATTTATTCCTATCCCACTAAACTACAAATGTTCTTTTTTTCCTATGACAACGTTCTTGCAAGTAGGTGTATGCTTTGCCAATATTGCTACAAGTTAAAATTTCCTGCAGGTTGCAACTCTTTATGAGAACAACTTTCCTGGCTACTGGAAAAGAATATTTGTTATTAAAGGTAAAATAATTGATGAGACTAAATATTATATATTAGAAAACCTTCTGTTTAATATCTTATCTGAATGACAAGAGTAGAGGTGTAACCATTTTATTTGTAAACATATATAATTAGAAAGGAGGCAGCTTCTCCTCAGTTATTTTAAGACCCTAGGAGTGTTGTTGATCTCTCCAGGGCTTGAACCTATGACCTTAATACTTGACTGTGCCAAATAGGTGTGGTAAACCAATCTTATAAATCTAGTGAATATTATGTATCTAATCAAAGTTTTTATTTTTATAATTTTCTATAAAGCCCCGATAATCTTCCCTGCAGCTTATAACTTAGTCAAGCCATTCCTGAGTGAAGACACTAAGAACAGAGTCAAAATACTTGGAGGTGAAGTATTTGAGAAATCGTAGATGTGCGCTATCAAGTTGTAGAGTAATGGTGTCAAATTTCTAAACATGTTTCAGATGATTGGAAGGAAGTACTAAAGAAGTACATTGATGATGATAATCTACCAGAGTACTATGGTGGTAAAGGATGTGATGAGAATGATCCAAAGTGCAGCTCTGAGGTACTGTACATGTCACCAGCTATGGCTCAAAACCCCATAGTGCAATATATTGTATATGTGTGAAACCATGGAATATGTGCTGAGCTTGTTCATAAAGCTAGGTTAAACAGTAGACAGGGTGTAGCAACGTTATGGCTAAGTCCATGAAATAGCTGCTCTGTAATAGGCATGAAACATATCCAGCCTTGCATAAAGGTGAGGGCCAAGAACCACCAATGATCTTGACAGCATGAGGATGTTTATTTAGTTTAATTATGTTAAGATGGTATTCACATATTGCTCTTCCAAAAGATCTGTTATGGAGGAATAATCCCAGAGTTGTACTACCTTGCAAAGAAGCCATTTGGCAAGTCAGAAGGTTCTACAGTGGCTACAGTTGACAGAGGCAAACATCTTGATGTTGAACAAGTTGTGGAAGAGTCTGGATCCACTATAAGGTAAATCAGAGTAATTCTACTCAATTATGCAAGTTCTCTATTGATCAGTGATAACCAATTTTTTTCAATTCAGCTGGGAATTCCGAACTAAAGAACATGACATTGGTTTTGGGATATACCTCTCTGCAGCAACCTTAGAAGAGAAGGAAGAAATGGAAGAAATAGTGAGTAATGACTGTTACTGTCAATAGAATTGTGTATCAATACTGCAACTCTCATCCATGTTACCTGTGGCTAAACACTCGGTACCCTGATCCTCTTTTTCCACACAGCTGCCAATCCAAAGAGTGAGCAGTCAATTCACTCCTGAATTGGGATCTATTAAATGTGAATGTCCAGGAAAATGTAAGTTGAAATGCAACTTTAGTTAAGCCTTAAAACTTAGTATGTACACAGACTCTCTGCAGCTCTTCTCACACAAGTGCGAAAAAAGACAAGTGCTGCTTATGAAGATAATACCCAACTGAGTGTATGTTGCTTATGCTTATGTTTCTAGTAAAGACTGAGCTTAACAGAACAGCTGCTTTCAATTAATGATTAATTACAATTCTTATTGGTCCTCAATATGTATCTTCCTTCACAGATATTGTACGTTTTGACAATTCCTATAGCTGGGTAACCAAGAAGACTCTAGAATATCGCGTAGACATCAGTAGTGCTGCAAACAACTCCCAAGAGAACTAAAGTACACTTACTAAGGGATCTCATAAAATAACCTAAATGGGAATTGAAACTGAAAAATTAAATTATGTTAGATATTAATATATTAATGGGATATCCTGATGATTATAGTTATCGAGGGTGGACAGACTTGAACAAATATGAAAGGCAATTGCTATCAAAGTCATTAGAAGTATATTGCTTTTGGTATTTGTACCAAATGTGCTCTGAACTAAAGGGGATTGTCTTAAGGAGTAATTAAGAGAAAAAATAAGTATTTCAATTTCATAAGGGGTACCAGTAAAATAAAATAGGGAAACATTAGTGAAGAGTAAACATTCACATATTGCATAATGGCAGATTTTTCTTGCAACATTCTATGTGCAGTTTACTGTTGACAAGGAATTATTTAGGAATTATTTAGTATTTACTCTTTGTTGTGTGGGATTATGGAACAGCAAGGTTTTCTAATGATGCTTTATGATGGGGTGTAATCTAGTTGCTGCTGTGTGAGCTAACTATGCCACTTCTGTAGCTTTCTTCTTACAGCTTGTGATAGAGCAGATTTTGTATAACTGAAAGAGTAATGCCACAAACACTGCGTAGGCACGGTCAAGGTGTGGCAAGGGACTTCAAAATTCTAGAAAACATCACAATCATGGCAAGGCATGCTTACGGCACTGACCATGCCATGACTTTTTCACAGTCATATGAAATCTGCTCTATGCTAGCAGGGCATAGGAAGTTGTAAGAAAACTTTGCAGTGGTAGATCTAGGGCTGAAACCAACTTGTGCATATCAACAATCTTGGTAACAGGCAATAAGTCCTACATCTGTCACTGTTTTGCACCTTCTAAGAAGAGATGGTGCCATGATGAATTATGATAGGAAAATCTATTTATTGCAACTATTATTATTTATTATTATCAAAACAGTCAAATATGTGATTAACTGGGATATCACTAGGATATATTTTTATTTTTTCTATTTTTGCAGTTTTGAATTGTAACCTCATGTAGATACATTTTTAAAATTATTTATATTATGGCAGTAGCCATTTTGTGCCTATGAAGCTAATTTATTTTTACAATGACTACTTTTATTAGTGTGTTTGTTGCAAAATAAAGGGGCAAAGATATAAAAGGGCCACTTAAGGTTGAACTCTATTAATTTTAATATTAAGTTAGTAAAATTTGTCGCTTCCTTGACCTTCAAGGATTAGGCTTTAACTTGGACTCCAAGCAGTATTACAACCAGGAATTTTCATTAAAGAAATTCCTAAAACCAGGCTTTCTATCTACTTGGAAATTTCATTCTGACACCAAAAAATGTGATTCACTTACTAAAAGTAAGTTAGTTTATGCATGCATTATCTAGATACATTCAAATTTTGCATATCTTGTTCACTCATTCTTTACATGTAAATCTCTTAGTTTGTTCAATAACCTTTCTCTGTTCTCATATTTTTCTTCCTCATTCATCTTGTCCCAATCATCTATGTTAAGTTTCTTTCCAAACACAATTAGTTCTGCTTTCTCATACTTTTCTTTTGTAGTCTTCAAAACTTTCTTTGCCATTTCGTGCAACTCTTCCTTTTCTTGTGCCATACCATGTATCACTGCAACAAAATATTAAAGCTGTTAATTAATAATAAAGGAAAACACATTTCAATGTATTAACATTCATGTAGGTGCAGAATGTTATAAATTTGAGTATCCATACCTTTCCTTAGTAGATTGGAATTTCCAGGACATTGAGAAAGGGTATATTGCATGCAGTCAGGGTACTGTAGTCTTCCATTTTTCAGACTGGCTACTGTGGATGCCCCTTTTAAACAAATTCTCTCCCAGCCTAACAAACCCTGGGCCCTGTTGTTTTTGCTCCTAAAAAGGTTTCCACCACAGATCAAAGAAGAAATTTTCATGACTGACTTACACATATTCACTCCATCTGTGGCTTGACTCAATAAATCCTTGAGTGTATCTTTCACTTCATTCTCTTGTGATAATTGAGGAACAATAATTGAAGACACTGGTGTTGGTGGAAGACTAGTTGACTTGGCAATGGATGGAATACCTGAATGGGTATGGCGGGATGGAGCCATAACTAGCCCTTGTTGGGCTTGCAATCTGGATAATTCTTCTTGAAGTCGTCTTATTTCTGAGCTCATCTGTTGTTCAATTTCATCTCTTGTTTGACGCTCATGTGATAGCTCTTGTTCCAGTGATGTGATCTTATCTGCTTGGGTTTGCATGTCTCTGTTGAATGCATCCCTTAAAGTTTGTTCTTCTGCTCTTTGTTTTTGCATTTCTTCCTTCCTAAAATACAATGCCATCAGGTTTAGCTAGAAACATAAGAAAAACTCATGGGACAAGGCAGTGTAGCTTTAGTATGCTGTCTTGGCTAAGCAGGAGATCTCTTTAAAATGATCCCCAATGGTGTAGCACACTCTGATTTTTCACCCTCAGCTTTACTCTTTGTACACTAAAAGGTTCCTGGGGAATCAGCATTGGCAAAATGTGATAGGGGTAACAGGATCTGTAACTGAATATACTTTGCACTCTGGAAATCATTCATCAATTCAATTCTGTTGTCTCTAGATTATATCTAACCCAAGATTTCTTGCCTTCTCTGTTTCTGCAGATGGAGTCTTTCCATCTCTCTGGCCTCTCTTGCTGCATGTCTGTCCTCAGGTCTTTGCCTTGTGGCTGGCCTTTCTCGGAACCACCACGTCCAAGGCTGTGTTGCCCCTAAAGCTAAATGCAATGCAAGAGAAGAATAAAGTACTTAGACTTTATCCTTGATTTTTTGTAGGGATACCTTACTTGACTATGTTTTGTTAAAAGTACTAGTAATGAAACCCTCACAGGACTGTTGATCTTTTACTTGCTTTCTACATACCAGCAACAGGATCAACCAGTGGTAATTCTGAACCTTGGACATTGTCACTAACTACTTGCTTCCATCTTGCCATAAAAGTTCTATCAATCTGTGAAAAGGAAGGTTTATTGGCAAATGAGAAAAAGTTGTGTTCCTGGGATGATATTGCAACATAGAACTGCAACATATCATGTAAATGCTTTTCCAGAAACCAGTTGATATGTGAAACAACTACCCGCATTTATAGATCATTTGGCATGTCAAGGAAAGGCAATTTGGCAGATTATAACAATTATAGAAATG
Organism: Stichodactyla helianthus; assembly: GCA_015163945.2. Taxonomy (NCBI): domain Eukaryota; kingdom Metazoa; phylum Cnidaria; class Anthozoa; order Actiniaria; family Stichodactylidae; genus Stichodactyla; species Stichodactyla helianthus. The sequence continues at coordinate 9,573 of WUAP02012903.1, read as the reverse complement.
TAGATAAGACTAAAGTCATAAATCTGCATATCTACATTATATGTAAGTATTGAAAGAACTCATCAGCTATGTGTAAATTATGTATACTTCATTCTGAAACTGTCTTGTTTTCAAGTCTTTTGATCCTTTTAGCAGGACATCTTCAACATCTTTCTCCTGATAAAAAAGTGTTATAATTATTCCTCAAATACAAAATTTTTAGAAAATATGATTGATAATTAATGTGTGAACCTCATTAAAAACATGTATGCTGTACATACATTGTTACATATCAGAATTTTGTCTCTTAGTAGGATTAAAAGAACTACAGCAAATGTTGGAATACAGTTGAGCTGTGGTAGTTTCATGCTAAGGATGTATTGGTCCCAGATGTAACATACAACATCCATTGGCAAATAACCTGTTATAAATAAAATTCAAAATCAAATTAAACAATTGTATAATCTACTCAGCTTCAAATGCACTTATAGCATGAAAATATAGGATTTTTCCAGGAATCTGTCTGCAAATATATACCTGACCCCCACTTTGGACCCAATTTTTGTATGTGTGCTACCCCCCCCCTCCCCCCCCAATGCTCATAAAAAATTAATGGCCCCTAATATGTTACTTGATGAAAACTAGCTAGGATGTATGTATAATTCTAATTCTAACTCTTACCAACAAACAGGCTTCTTAAATAGGACCTCATCAGTGTGGAAAGGCAGACAGACAGACCAACAGATTTATTTCCTAGTGAAGCAAGTTTTAAAGGTTTCATTTGAAGATGTGTCAGTCACATGAAAAAACATCAAGTACTTGATATATGCAGTACTATAATATGGTACTAGTTCTCATGTTTGGTAGCTGGCAAAAATATTTTCTTACCTTGAGAAAATGACTTCACTAGAGATGTAGCAAGTTGATGGTCTTGAGATTCTAACACAGTTGCCATGACATCCCCTACTTCTTTAAGTGCAACATGAAATTCCTGGAATTTCAGAAGGAATTTGATACAACAATGAAAGAACTCGTAAAATTGTTTAACTGAAGATTTTCTTACATGTAGTTACACACCAAAGAGCTAAAACACTTTTAAATACCTTTGTTCCTGAGTCTTTCATGTATATCAGTCTTAACTCCATAAACATGAAAAATACTTCAACAACACAAGCAACAGTAGTGTCAAGACTATCCCCATGACAACCATCACTATGGATACTGGTGCCCTGTGCTATAACCTCAAGGAACGGAATAATTAGAAGATAATCTGTGTCAGCAAGTGGCTCCTTCAGGAAGGAGTGTTTGTAAATCAGACAGTTTTTCATAACATGGACAATAACGGACTTATGTTGATTGGAAAGTCCTTGGAAACTTGGTTCTGAAGATAAGAATGCTTCACATCTTTGTTCAACAGCATTTTCTAGTGAAGCATTACTAGTTTTCAGACTATTCTTCTTGTTCTTCAAGTAAGCATCTCTTATTTTAGGATTTGCAAGAAACATTTTCCACATTACAATCCTCAGTTTTGCAGGCAATGGTCGGTTAAGGCAATAGAACAACTTGCATCTCAAATCAGGCCATTTTTGTAGCAAATTCGCGCAAGCATCACAAGCAGAATCTAATACGAGTTCCGTTTTGGGCTTAATATTTGAAGGATTTATTAATTCTTCCATTGTTCCCTGATTTATTTGCTGATCAAGTATAGCAGACACCTTAGCAACCAAGTTACTATGTCGCCAATTGTTTCTGACGAGTTTTGATGCTCGATCTAAAAACAGCATCTTCTCCGAATCTGCGAGATCTGAGAAATACGAAACATGATTCTCCGTTAGCTGTTGTTGTACTGCTTCGAATAATTCCGATACCAGCTCTTTCCACTCTTCAGTGTTGGAGATATTTTCCTTTGCAAGTGCAAGCCAAGAAGGAACTTGACTTGTTATTGTTGTGGCCGCCATCTTGTTTTTGAACTATTTCCAATCTTCGCGCGGTTTTGTCTCACTTTTTGTCAGATGGGAGGGGAGGGTATATGTATTGTTATTTTTCAAAATTAAATCTTTTTTAGAAAGATTGCGTTGTTCTTTATCTTTACTGATATGGATTTAACCTCACGAAAATATACGAAGAGATAGTCTATAGCAAAAATTATTAAACTATTTTTTACTTAGATAGAGTAGAGAAGACGCGCACCTTCGCATGCCTGTGGTATATTATTGAGTAGAGCCTGGGTTTCCCGCCTAAAACTTAAATTATGTTAAAGACGCCATTTTGCAAATCGTAAAAATATGTCCGAAAGAAAAGTAAAATAATCCTTGAAAACTCTGTCTCTGTAACTCAGAAATTACCATAATGTTTGTCGAAAAACTCAAAGAAGAAGTTTACGATGTCATCGCTCAAGAAGTAAGAATAATTCTATTTGGTTTTTGCACAAAATTGCGTTTAAACTTTTGTACACTTTTTTACAAGACAGAGAAATGTAAACACTAACTTTGATGGCATCTTTTACTCTTTTTATCCAGCGGGTTTTGGTTCTTGTTTCCATGGATGTCGATGCGTTATGTTCCTGTAAAATATTACAAGTAAGTACAGTGACAAAATAATTAAAATACGTTTATCCACCGAAGTTTATGTCGCACGGGGTGCAGGAGGGAAGGGGGTTGATTGTAGCGGAAGGGTGGCACGATTTTCAAAATTAGCTGAAAGTGTGAGGTACATTTTTAAAATTTCAAAATACTCAGTAATTTTTAATTTCTACACCTATCAAAGTAAACCCTGGGGGGAGGGGAGGGGAGGGGTAAGTGTGGGCAAAAGATGGAGATTTGAAAGTGTTAGTGGTTCCCTCAGTCAGGCATTTGATCATTTTGTGGTCCCGAGGGTTGAGGCATTTGATCAGGCCAGCTTCCAAGCAAACATGAATTATATGTGCTTTCTGTGATCAATGGTCAACGTTAACTGGTAAATAGATGTGTTTTCTCCTCACTGGAGATGGGGCATTTGTGTTCATTTGATCTGTGTTTGTTCCCTAAGGATTTTGATAAAAATTTGTAGCTCTCAATGAAATCCCCACCCCTTGTCTGCACTCCCCCACCTTGGGGTTTACTTTGATAGGTGCATTATGCTTTTAAATTTTTAAGAAATTAGATGAAAAGGAGATACATTATTGATCAAAAGAAATTTTAACAATAACCAGTAAAAGGAAATCTGTGAAAGAAATTTTAGGTAATGTATTTTTTTTAGAAAACCAACCCCCTGTGATGCAATAAATGATGATTTGAAGCTTTTTATTATTCCTTGGATGCTCGTTGGGGGTGCTGGTGAGAACATGGGGGACCTGCAAATCTTTTCCAGGCACTGTCACTATACATTTGTTTTATGCTAGGGGGAGGTGGGACCTGAAAAAGATTTGTATTTATTGCCTCCCCCATCCCAATAAATAATAACAATAAATAATGAATGATCTGTGATGTACATAAAATAACCATAAGTTTAAAGTTTGGATCATTTAAACTTTTTAGTGGTTGTTTAAATGTGACAATATACAATACACACTGGTCCCTATTAGTGGTAAAGAAGACCTCGTGAAAGCCTACTTGGAGCACTCTGATCAGGTGAATTATAAAAATTAAAAACAAGAACAAGAAGAAATTTCTTAGAATGTAGCAATTATCAAGTGATGTTACAGTGGGAGACTGATCACTTTTCATACATTAAGACCTTTGCATTCACAAAGCATGCAAATGGAAGTACAAGGTACAAATTTGAATAATCCTTTCAAACTAACATGTAACCTCAAAAATGGAGAGCAGACAATTCCCAAGAAATTTAAATGCTTGACAGTTTTCATGCACTGAAAAAAATTATAAAACATGACAGTTCAACTGTAGCTGTGGCTTCTTCATCACAATGAGACCAATTCCCAATTTCCAAGATAGATAGCACAGTGGAATTGTTCAAATAGTTTTCTCTTGTTGTGCATTGCCAATCAAAATACAGTGTTACAAAGTTCATTGATAACTTTTAACTTATGTGACATAGAAAGTTAATCTTTTGATTTTACTTTTTTTAGATTAAACATATTTTCCTAATAAACTGTGGTGGAAACATTAATTTGCTGGAGACTTTAGAACCTGATGAAGATGTTCGATTTTATGTTGCAGATAGGTAATGATTGCCACTCTTTTGACTCTTGTTGCCTTGGTGATGTTGTAACAAGAAAAGCTCAATGAGAACCTTAAATACCTTTGAAATGGAACTTAAATCAGCAAATCTAATAACGTAAATGTTGTAGGTCATGTTATATATTAATAATACATGTCAATTTATATATCTGTGCTAATTTATGTCATACAGCCACAGACCATTTGACTTGGACAACATTTATAATCAAGATCAGGTAAGGATAGGGTTTCTTTTTTGTTGCACAGCTTGGAGCAAAGTGGTTAATTGAAAGTATTGACAATCACTGAAAAACCCTTATTTGTATTGTTTGTGAATAGATTAAACTACTAATGAAAGAAGGAGAAACTCTTGAGGTTCCAGAATTTGATGATATTTATGCTGATTCAGAGGTAATTTAGTCAAAATCTTGAGTCTCAAATGAGGGTGATAAATGATTACTTTGGTAAAGTTGTTAGAGTTAAATATTCTGTTTTTAGTTTGAGACCTTATTTATTTACCTTTCATTTTTTTTTATGATTCAAGGATGAATTTGATGAGGATGATGAAAATGGTGATGATGATGATGGTTCCGAGCCGTCATCAAAGCGACAAAAGACTGATGGAGAAACTTCAGTCAGCTCAAGAGGGAAACGACGACAGTGGGAAAGAAAAAGGTACAGCTGTTGTGCTATTGTTTTTGTATGCAAATTAACTGACTAATCAACACCGACTCTGATGTAATTGAAAACCAACTTTAATCAACATTGTCATTTAACTCATCAGTACGTCAATCAGTCAATCAATTTATAGAATGTTTTGTTTTCAGGCAGGACATCTTGTACAGATACTATGAGTTTGCATTTTATGGGACAGCTGTAAGTAGTATAACTGTAAATAAAGCATTCCTATTATTAAACCTTTCACACAGAAGATAGATGTCCAGCAGCCATGTCCTACACCTAGCTGTGCTGCTGTGCCGACTATATATCCAAAGAATAAGTGACTCAACAAATTTTTCTCTTCCCCAGTGGCTTTATTATTTATTAATAATTATTAATAGTTATCCTTGTGTAGTAGGGGAAAATTATCGGGATCAAAGACTTACTCAATTTATTTATTTAATTTTTGCTAGTCTTCTGTTGTAATTTATGAACTGGCATGGAAAATGAGTAAAGACAGCAATGACTTGCTATGGTAAGTGGTTAGTTTTCCTTTTTTTTGTTGTTCTAGCATTGTAATCATCACTGTTTATTGTATTCACTTGTTTCCTTAGGTGGAGTGCCATAGGATTGACAGACCAGTACATTAATGAAAGAATTGATAGGTAACAAAATATGAATTCATTAGATTTCTCAAGATTTCTATTGGCAGATGTTTGGTAGGGACAAAAGCTGAATTTTAGAACTTGATATATTAAATGCTTCTGAATTTAAACTCTTCTAACTGTCCTGACCTTCCCCTGATAAAATTGGTGCATAATGAGCAAATCAATTATTAGAATAATATGATATTATTGCTTACCACACAAAATATCATGATCACGGCATTGTACATATACATCTGGGTTGACATTTTCAAAACTCTGCTTTGTGTGTTCCTCTTCATGTAGTGATAAGTATGTGAGTGATGCTGAGGGTCTACATGAACATGTGATGCGTCATAACCATGGGACAGATGAAAATGGTGTCTCAATTAACTGCATGAAAATAGCTTTTGACATGGAGTATCCTTGTCTGAATTTATAAATTCAGTAAATCATTACTTTTAATCAGAACTGGCTGAACACTCAAGACCAAAAAATTAAATGTACTCAATGCTACACACCAATACCTTACCACTACTTTCTCCACACCCTACTCACCTTTCCCTATCTACCATAACTCATCTTAACCCACCCTCTCACTCAATTTTATTTCTGCCACTTGGACATGCCACACATTGTACATATTGCTGTAGATTGCTGAAAGTGGTACATATACTGCTATGTACTCTAAAGTAGATTTGCATATGCTCATAAAACTTAGTTACCACAGCAACATGTCAGATTATTTGGTTGTACCTTAACTGTGTTGTCAGAATGCGATTAGCACTGTATAGACATTGGTCATTGTTTGACAGCATCTGTCATTCTAACTATACTGCATGCAGGTAAGATGGTTAACATATTGTATAAATGTAGAAAGCAATGGGGTATAAGGAATAGAGGAAGAGTAAATTTTAAAAGAAGCTTGTTTTATATTCCTTCCTGCCAGCTAAATGATTTATAATAATTTTGTATCTAATATGCAACGAATCCAAGACAATGAAATACATAAAAATACACTGTGCTATCATATAGTGCTCTACAAATTGTGAATTGCGAATTATAGTTAAATTAATGTGCTTGTGTTTGTGTTCAGGTTTAGGGTATGGACAATGAAAGGAAAAAAGAAGCTACATGAATTCTTAGCAGACATGGGGTAAAGTAGAATGATTTTTAATTATTTTCAGTTTTCTTTAAAAAGTAAGGATGAAAGCATGACCAATAAAAGGAATATACTTAACACACCAATGCAGCCTTTACTAGTTTACTACACTAGTTTTCATCCATAATATAAAAAATCACTTCAACAGTTCAAGTATGTGAGATTACTGCTTGTCTAGTCAAATAGAGATTTTGCATGGCAGAAACAAAATCGTTTTACATGAAAAAGAATTCAATCCCTTAGTATAGGGGAAAGATTCTATTGTTCTGCCATGCAACATGGCTGCTGTCATGTGGTCGTGCAAAACCTCTATAGACCTTAATCACCTGGGCATAAATCATTACAAACCTCTTGGGATATAAGATTCTTTGTGTGAGGTTTATCCATATTAATGTATCTTCTCAAGTGTTACTTTTAAACATAAGAAAAACCAAGAGAATGATGACATGTTTTGTTTGATGATGTTAATGTTGCATTGTTCAAAATGGCAGCCAGGTACCAGCAATGGGCAGCAATTTCAACAGGTCTGCTGGCAATCCATGACTTTTTCAAAACATGACAAAATAAAAATTTGAGAGATACACACTGAAAACTGCTTGATATGGTTTCAAAGAAATTTAATTTAGAGGAAGGAGATACGAATATTTTCAATATATGAAAACAGTCTTTGGAAAAATCAAGTATCAATGAAAAGCTGAAATCCAGTATCAAACTGAAAAGTTTTTTTGAACCCTGTGTGTTGTGATTCCACAGTATTCCACTTGCGCAGAGCAGGGAAAATTTCTCCAGTATGGATGTGGAGTTGAGGAATAATCTAAAGGAATGGGTGTGCACATCAGCAGAGAAGTTTGGGTAAGTATCCTCCTTGTATCTTTATCCCTGTTTATACTGCTTTGTATCTTTGGCTGTCATGTTATTAGAGTGGATTTCATATGAGAGGAGCACGTAATAGGAGTCTGGAAGGGAACTTTTCTGTCTTTTTTGAGAAGTTGTACACCAGAAATGTTTGGTGGGGGATATCCTACTATGGGAGTCATAACACTATAACAGTAACATAATGTTGCTGTTGTCATATTGTTGTTAGATCCTTTTAAGTTGATGTTTGATATTTGACATTTGCAGAATGGATGAAATAACTTATGGTTCATTTAATGTCCAATATGGATTCAGAAACAAGGTGAGTTATATAGGTATTAGTATTATTACCATGCAAGTAAATAACAATTTAAGCACATGATTGTGTACCTTACAGAATCTGATGGATGTCTAATGGATGGTGTTTGTTTTTTATTCAATACAGCTGTTGCTTCATTTGTTTTCATCATCTTTGTCATTGTTAATAGTATATAAGATATCTAAATACTTGACACCTGACTATCTTATTTCCCTTCAGCTTTCTGCAAGTGACTGTGTTTATGCTGTCAATGCTCTTCTAGAAGCACCAGTGTGTAACTAGCTATTGACTTTAAACGTATTTACAAATGAAGTGATTTTTACTATTCCACTAGTACAAGTCAAACATCTGTATACTTTGTCTTACCACTTACTTTATAGAGCACATTTTGTATAAGTGTGAAACCATGAGCAAGTTTGTAGCTGTGCCATAGTGTTAGCCATACATAACCAATACATAGCAATACATAGCTGTGTACATAGCCATACATAGCCATACATTACATGTAACCATACATAGCCATACATTACACGTAACCATACATAGCCATACATTACACGTAACCATACATAGCCATACATTACATGTAACCATACATAGCCATACATTACACGTAACCATACATAGCCATACATAGCAGCCATACATACCATACAATTATTTATGGTCACTAAAGCAATTATGAATCTGACTTTTATGATGAAGAAGATGACATAAATACGTCAGCTTAGTTGAGAACATCTTATGTCATAGTACTGCTCAACTGCATCTTATACCAAATCCAGTCTGCATCTATATGAAATGAAAGGACAAGTCTTCAAAACTTGCAGGAAATAACTTTTTGCCTTCTCTTTCTTAAAGGAGGATGCCAGCAAATCAGAAAAATTCTTGGAAGCATTGGACTCCCTTTCAAGGTATTAAAAGTACCGCTATTTTCCCTTCTTTACCCCTTTTAAAGGATTCACAGGTTTTATATTTGTATTCATTAGTGTTACATGTTGGTTAACATTTCTCTATTCCTTGAAATCTAGGTCCAACACAAGTCTTCTCCATGAAGGTATCACAATGGCTAAGACACAGGTCAGTTAGAACAGTGTTAATGAGACACCCTATTCAACACTGGACTACCACCACCACCACCACCGTCATTACCATCATCGTCATCATTGCCATCATCATCATCAACCCGGCACCACCATATTGTTATCAGTAACGTTATTTATCGCTTTACGGGAGGGGGGCAGGTTCTAAAAAATTTTAGCTGTGACTAACATAAACGCTTTCTGATCCCCCTAAAGACGTTAGTGATCCACCCTCATCATCATCAATTGAAGTTTTGCTGACAACCAACTTTATGTGATCTCTCGTTTACTGTCTGTAAGTGATTTTGGATGGCTTTATTCCACAGATGATGGCATTGGTGAATCAAGTACGTTCGTTGATTGACATGCACCAGGTAGTCTGTGCTGGACCGTTTCTTTATGCATATCTACGAGAGGTTAGTATCCTTTATTGTTTTCAAACTGAAAACGAAGTTGGCACCACACTCTTATCGTTGGCGCGATTTCGCATGAGTGGGGAACAAGTTCTGTAGCTGTATTGTATTTTACCATAACGGTAATTACGCGTTGTGATTGGATGATTCACACGAAACAATGAGAAGCCATTTCAGTGTTTCTGATTACTGTACTGTATACGTGCTGTACGTCAGTACCATACATTTCCCACTCATACGATAACCATTCTTATGGGAAGCCATTTCATTGTTACTGCATACCGTACCGTGTACGTGCTGTA
>WUAP02012792.1:0-19858 GCA_015163945.2 Stichodactyla helianthus | reverse complement strand
AAAGAAATAATTCCCAAGAGTGACATCACGTGGTCTGAAATGGGTAAACAAACAACGAAGCTGAAAGGGTCTATTATGCACCAGTCAATTGAAACTCCCGAAACAGGGCGGGGAATTTAACATTCACCTAGTGTTAAATTTAGCACTTTCTCCCGGTCCTCCAGGAAAGATTTGAAGTTATGAAAATTGTTTAAAGTTGTTGATGTTAAGGTAACATGGGACAAAATCCGACGATCTCACAAAAAGCCGCGCAGCTCGTACAATTTTTAAAATATTCTCAACAAACTATATATTTTCTTAAGGCTTAATAAATGGAGATTTCGTTGGTTATTATTATTTCAAGAGGTTTGATTCCTTTTTGAAGATAGCACTTGTTTTCCGACGATTTTCACTTTGTAAATCGAGAGTTCGTTCTCCCTTGGTATTCAGCCTATTTCCATGAAATATAGCGAGAAGGTTGTCATATTACCCTACTGCAAAACGGTGTCTCCGATTTTTTATATAATTGGCTTTCATTTACGAGGTGCGGTGGATAATCTGCGAAAGTCTATAAAATTTTCGTACCACAATATTAGAAAAATTAATTCAAAAATAACAAAGCGCTAAAATAAAAATCTGAGACACCGTTTCGTAAATCGAAATCAGTAGATTCAAATGACAAGAAAATTAATCTGTTCAGCAAATACCGCGGGAGAACGAACTCTCGATTTCAAATATGAAAACCGTCGGAAAACAAGCACTATCTTCAAAAAGAAATCAAGTATCTTAGAATAATTGTAATCAACAAAATCTCCATTTATTAAGCTTTAAGAAAATATATAGTTTGTTGGGAATATTTTGAAAATTGTACGAGCTCGCGCGGCTTTTTGTGAGACCGTCGGATTTTGTCCCATGTTACCTTAAAAATGTTAAAACTGTTGAAGTACGCGTTAAATTCCCTGAGTGTATCCCTGTGTATTCGAATTCACGCTGTTAAATGTTGTTAATTCCCCGGTCTTGCAGCGTCAGTTCCCAGCCCTGTCCCGAGGGTCGGTTGGTTTCAATTACCCAGTACATAAACCCTTGAATTTTCCTTGGAAAGTCCTAGAATCGTTTCCTGGAATCTAGCATTAACATAGATATCACAACACACAAAGAAATTCTAGAAAACTTCAGATGAATGTATTCCCAGCGTTCCCATTAACTTTTATGCGTGCGCCTCAGCGGGTTTCATTTAATCCCACTCCGAAATCTTCAATGTTGAACCGATCAGACTTGTGGACCGATATACCATTCACCGCATTAACAATAACAAACGCCTTACTATAAACAAATCATCTGATCCCAACGTGATATCAATTTGGCGCTGACCAAATCAAAATGCGATAACCCTTCTCAGTTTAGACAAAATGTTTAGATTCGTTTAAGTATACGTACATCAAATATTTATTATTCAGAATGACGTCTTCAAGATCTGCATCAAAACCACTTCAATCTGAAAACTAACCGCGAAAAAAGTTAGTTGTTCTAGGTTGTTAGGATGAAGTTAATGGTTAGGGTAAGTATCCATGGGATGCTGTTTGTGGCTCGTTAACTCATTCATTTGATTGCACATCTCTTCAATGTTGTTTATAGGAAAACACAATAGGAGTCCCTAGATCGATTTTACTGGTTCTAGAAGCTCTTTTATCTTTAGACCATGTCCAGCTGAATCCAAGAAAGTCCAGAGACACTGACTAAGAAACATTGACTATAATCTGGTATAGAAGATTAAAAAGAGACCGACTGAAATGAGGTCTACCTTGGCAATATCTGATCTGTTTGATCTGTTTGAAAAAAGTCCTTAGTCGTTCCCTTGCACGGCTTGGTTTTCTAGAAACTAGGAGATCAACGCTAAGGGATACAGCTTTCTTTTTTTGAGTCACCCAGAATTACTACCTAGGGGGGTCCTTTCCCTTAGGCATCTACATCTTGCCTGACTGCGAGGTTAGTATACATTTAGCACAATCAATTTCCTTCAGACGGACGATTTCACAAGTGAAAGTCAGATACCATCAAGAGAGTGTTTATAAGTTGTTCGTGATGAGGAAACAAGATAAATGATCTATTATAAGTATCCGATGTAAATCATTAAAGAAAGACACAAATGTAGAGGTGCTTCCCACAGAGCCGTTTTCTCATCTCAATAAGATATTGATTCAATGCAATTGATAGGCAAAAACTGATGTAATCAACACTTTTACCATCTTTGCTGGAAGTAAGCCCATATTCCACATGATTTGAGGCATGAATCAGTATGTCGTATCTTCATCGATCTTTCAGACCAACATTGCCGTCGTGATTAATAGACCTTTTCGGCTATTACGTAATGTTTTCCCATTTCAGACGGCCACGCGTCATCCCGTCTTCGGAATAAGATTCTTTGTTTGACGTACATCCATATTAATGTATCTTCTCAAGCGTTACCATTAAACAAAGAAATAAAACCCAGGGGAATGACACGTGGTCTGAAATGGGAAAACATTACGCCCAAGCCGAAAAGGTCTATAGACCGATCCCGTAATCCATACATACTGTTGATACGTCGGACAAGCCAAAACTTTTTATTGTGATTGTGCTATGAAAAAAAAATGTTGATTACTAAACATTTTATACGGTTTAGTTTTATGATGTGTAACGCGGGGAAAAAATTGACACAAATAGCCAGAAATGTTTAAATGTCCATGAAATCGAGAGGTTTGTAGTTTTGTTTGTCCGACCCTCCATATTCCTTTGGGGAAACTTTACGCTCTCATTGGTAGAGCTGGTGTTAGCGGGATCGGTCTATTGCAATGACCACTGAAGCCCACAAACAACCCTTTCTATTTCTTCTGGCTTCTCCCAAAACCAGACTTCATTTTCTGGGTTTAGTGCTCTATAAATAGAATATTGCTGCGGGATAAGAGTCAAAAGGTCCCCCTTGTGCAGAAGGAAGACTTCTTCAAAAAGAAAGAAAGAAAGAAAACAAGGAAAAGAATGAAGAAAACGAAGAAAGAAAAAGATTTCCTAACAAGTTTTTCCCACATTTTGGCAAGGTAATAGTCAATCTCCTTGCCATCATCATCATCATCGCATCATTTATCATCAGCACCATCAGCATTACGTATCATCATCATTATCATTATGTATCATCATCATCATCATCATCATCATCATTACCATCACCTTCTGCTTCGTCATTGCTTGCCAACATCAGCTGACAAAATCTAAAACGTTAGCAATAACTGCGGTAAGGACTTTAATGTGAAATTTCTATCACTTTTCGTGAGCTGTGGTATTCCATGCGGTCCCTAACAAGCGATATGAAGCACCTAACAAGGGAATAGCAGTCTCTAACAAGCGATATGAAGCACCTAACAAGCGAATAACGGTCCAAATGAAGCTTGATCATCATGACTTAGAATATTTTCTTAAGTGTTGAAATTATCTTGAATAAAAAATTTCAAGAACAGTCAAGAATCGAACCCAGACCTTCAATACCAATCCCTCCATTTCTCCTCAACCTTAACCAAGCCATGAGAAGTCATTTCGCTGGGAGTCAATGGAAATTTTCTAACGTTTATAACAATTTTAGCAATGCACATGGAAGCATTTTAGGGGCTTATATTCGCTTGTTAGGCATGGTGCTTCATATCGCTTATTAGGGGCTGATATTCGCTTGTCAGATAATACCATAAATGGAATACGTACGACACCCAATCTGCGCATCCGATAACAAGCTAGCCAGTTACATCAAGCGCGCAGAAAATCCCAACATGTATACGATTAATTATGAGTGTTCCTACTTTCTCAGTTTGCCAACGCCTTTGTCATCCTTTTAATTGCTACACCTTAATTTAATTTATAGCGTATTCTCACAATCTGAATGGCTAAAATATGGCTAGACATTAATAAAATGATATATAAGAAGCATAAAACAGGCTTAATCGGCTGGCAAGGTTGGTTTTACTAAAGTTAGTTGTTTTTATTTGACAGTCTTATTGAAAGACCAGGTGTGGCTGGGTATTGTGTGGATGTGGACACTAAAGAAAATTTCAATAAGTTAACACTAGCGATTAGCAAAATATAGCAAAAGTAATAACCACTTTACTAGATACAACTAAGAGATTGATCGATTGTTTAATTCAATGTAGTTGTAGTCTGTAAGGGGTCAGTCGACTTTAGGGTGCTCTCTGAGCTGAGGTTTATTAGTCCAAAGACTCAATACAACTATAAATCCTTATACGCTTATTGATAAAAACATTGTTGCAGCCTAAAGTCAAGAGGCATAACTGCAATCAAGGCTTTTGTTGATTTGTCCAGCAGTTCGTCCACATTCAGAGGCGGCCATTTTAGTCTTTTTACGATTGCAGCCTGCTATGCGCTTCCCAACGTCAAATGTGTGCCCGAAAACCCACTAATACTAGCAACGTTTGCCTTCAGTTCCGACTTATCGCTTGTCGATCTCGGTTGTTGCTTTTGGCTCAGTATGACAACGTTTTTTTACAAATAAGCCTATATAACATGCAGCTGAACACTCAAACGATTGCTTGATAAGATATCGGAAATACGTTAATAAGTTTATCAGATATTACCATATTTACGATTGCTTGATAAGATATCGGAAATACGTTGCAAAAACGCTCAAATACCTTACTAATAAGTTATCAGATATAAGCATATTTACTTTTGAACAAAATTCCTTCCGCTACGGATCAGGTCTCGTATAGTTGGAATTGCAATGATAACATGATTTGCCTTCAGAAGCCTTGAATAAAGTCTAACAAGTGCTACAATCCATGATTTGAATTTAGCTAAAAGTGAAAAAAATTCTGAAGATGCTTCGGCTATCGAAAAGAAAATGAAGATAGAAAAAAGGAAGGGAAGGAAGGAAGGAAGGAGGGAAGGAAGGAAGGAAGGAAGGAAGGAAAACACACCAACTAAAATCTTCCTTTAGAGGTATATTTTTTTCACTAGGATTAATTAGAGTATACCTCTGTTTTTTGTTGTTGTTGTTGTTGTTGTTTTTCGCTAGCTGAATATAGGGAAGTACTATTGTCTTTCAAAAGATATTATTCAAACTTTTATAGCTCGAAATTCGTGTTTTAATCTTCTTAAATTTTTATCGCCCCACCGCGCTTAATATAAATTTCTTCTCAACTGACATTTTGATAACTTAAATAATCTTTTCCGATGATTACCCTCATTAATTCTCTGGGATCTTAATTTTTATCTTCCTAGCTCCAGCCAGTAAATGTTTGGTACGTTGTAAATTCACTCTACTTGATTAAGGCACATAAACGGTCTAAATAATTATCTAGAGAATCACAAAAATTTTAATTTTAGATATAGTAAGATTTTCTTTATTACTTCTTGTTATCTACTTTTGTATTCGTTTTATAGATTATAGAAGCGGTAAAGTAATAAAGATGAAATAACGAACGGTTTTAGTGAGATGACCTTTGAGATTATCGTTGGATGTATCGGCTTTAGATAGATATATTTCTTTTCGAAATCGTTAGATATATGTAATGATGCTTTTTAAATTAAAAAATAATAATCTTTTATTTTAATTTTAGCTTTTTAGCTTTTTAGCTTTTTACCTTTTTACCTTCTCCTTCTCCTTCTCCTTTTTCTCTTTCTTTTTCTTTCTTTTTTTCTTAGCTTTGGAAAACTACATGGAACTAAAAAGTTCTTAGAAATTTTTGAATTGTTACCTCACCATTAAGAGTTAAAGAAGAGAGGAAGAAAGAGAAATATCACTCATTTTTAAGGCGAGAGGATAAAGAAAAGTAAATGCAAGAATATGCAAAAAATAAAAGAGTATGAAGGCAATTAAGTTGGAAATAGACGGAAGACTAAACCAGATGACAGTTTTATTGGACATGCTTAAAGCGTTATTCCCTCGAGTGCTAGTATTGTATTTCCTTTTAACTGTGTCGCTATAACTTGAGAAGATACGTTGATATGGTTGTACCCTTAACAAAGAATCTAACGACCGGTCATTATACATCGCCTGAGTTGGGGTGGGAGGATTTTTAACCCCATAATAATTACCTGATCTCCCCTTAAGACATTTTGGAACTTAATTGATCCTTCCTCACTTTCGAACAAATTTATTGACAAATGTATGTGATCCCCCCTTATTGTCTGTTGTTTTTTGCTGTTTTGCTGATCCACCCTCACGCTCGTTGCAAAACACTGTAACCACCCCCCCCCAAAAAAAAATCCTTCGATTCCCCCCCAGGCCATTTACAATGACCGGTCCCTTTGTAGTTTGCAAACATTTCCAAGAGGATTAAAAGACAAAGGCATGGCAGCCTTTTTCGGTAGTCTGGAGAAGTTGTCCTTCATCAGCATGTTGAGTGTAGTAGCACAGAGAATTTACAAGTGAGGCCTTTATAGCTGTAAAATCCAAAATCTAGAATCTTATAAGACTTAGCTTTCGCCGTCTACGGCGTCATCAGAGACTGAAGGCTGAATGACGCGAAAGCCAAGAGTTACTAGATTCTAGATTTCGGATTTTACAGCAGTAAAGGCCTCACTTGCAAATTCTCCGTGTTACTTGTCGGTAGTACAGACAAAAGAACCTAATGAGAAATCTTTTGTTGAACTCCACCAACGTATAAATGAAGAACATACGGCAATTTTTTTCAACTTTATTTTGACCTGAAAATCGATCTTGGTTAATTGGCATCTGTATAAATAACAAATGCTGACGTTAATATACATTAACCATTGTTATATAAATGGAAAACTAGCCGCCAAACTAAGGCCTGTTTCAGACGTCGAACTTTCCATGAGCCGAACCTAATTACATCAAAGAAGACCGCCTAATTATCCATTGTATTCAATGAATTCGGCTCATGGAAAGTTCGACGTCTGAACCGGGCCTAAGATATAGGCCTAAGCATTTAATTGTATAGATGTCTTTAGTTTGGGTGAAATGTCTTCCCATTATTAACACCTTTTGGATGGGAAATAAAAATAATTTGTCTGAGGCTTATCTAGATTACGTACCTTCTCAAACTTTATCGAGTGGATGACAAAATGGTAAATGGGGAGACACCGTCTTTACTATAGCTATCAATAATATAAAATTAATTTCTAATGTTTTCTCTAGCTAGTCTGTACAAATACGTATTCTAGCCACGTTCATTTAGTTGGGATTATTGATCCATTCATTCAATCTTTCATTCCTTCATTTCTTCATTCCCTCCTTCCTTCCTTCCTTCATTTATTCAGAGTATTTACTACTCTCATTTTGATTAGATACTTCAACGAGTGCCATAAATAGGTAGGAAAACTCCACACAAAGTGAAGTACGAAGTTTGCGTGCTTTTTTGATAAAAATTCGAGTAGAGAATTAATTTTGAAGCTTGGAGTCCGTTTTATTAACAAAAACTCAGAATGAATAATCAACTCAATATTCGAATAATGAAATCAATAATGGGAGTTAAGGGGGTACGCTTGAGCTGGGTTGACTGTTATATGTAGCGCACTTACTGATTGCTGTATGATAGGATCTGAAATAGCTTGGTATATGAAACTCCGGCAGATCAGATGGAAACAAAAACAGAAATCGTCTATAAGTAAAAAACATACGTATGTACAAACACTACCTAACTATTAATAGACTTCTGATGACACTAATATGAATTAAAGATTCAATGAATAGAATTATGCGGTCCGAATTCAACGTTTGAGGACCAAATAGAATCACTCTGACAAATAGATGGACAATTCATGGGAGAAGATCTGTCTTCCAGTGGTGTTTGATAAATGTCACTATTAACAACAGAAGCCCTAATACTATTATATAGGCTCCTCACTGCGGGCAAAACTTCTGATGTACTCGAGAAAAAAATAAAAAATAAGAAAGCTTATTTCTGGGTCAAGTACTTCATATTCAGTCTTTTTTATAATTACGTGGTAGACATTAAGCTACCTTGCACGATTTCCAGCATTACAAGTTGGTCATTGAAACCAGTAACTCACGCGATGAGTTTGGCTGTCATTTTGGAAATTTCAAGCATTTTTTTTCAATAGAACCGCAATATTTTTAACCTTATGATAACGTTTTGTATTCTTAAACAGACTTTCCTGTTGCTTGTCTTTTTATGGTTTGTTTACTAACGATTCTCTTGAATAATATTTTTTCCCTTCTTGATATCGATGGCAGAGTTCACATGACATGCTTTATCCCTTGCTATCAATTCCATTCAATAAATAACAAATTAGTCCTTAATCTTCAGAAGAAAAAAAGTAAATTGGCTGTTATGTCCTAGCGAAAATGAGTCGCAAATTTAGTAACTAATAATAAAAATTGTTTAAGGTTTTGGGCTTAAGACATCTGGAGCCTGGATAGCAGGATTTGCGATTACACTACTAAAAACTGTGGCTCCAAAGAAATGACATTTCTGAAACTTCAAGTGACAAGTGACAAGTGTGATTCGAATAGCAATATGTTGTTTAAGAACACTAGAACCAACTAAATTTGAAAAAGACAGCATTAAAATTTTGAATCGGAGCTGTCGTTGTGTAGACTTTTATGTATTTTTTCCACATTTAAAGCTAATTTCTCATAAAGTATTCATACGAATAAACCATCTGAAATATCACTTGTCATAAGTCATACGAGTCGTTTCATAGGAGGCCACCGGCTTTTTGTGGCTTGGAGTTCAGTTTATGCTAAAGATCAAAGCAAATTATAAACAATAACCAAGAGATAAATTGTTCTTGAAATACAAGTAATTTTACCAAAAAATAGATTCATCAAAAACATCAACATCGATTTTTTAAACGAATCCTGAAACAGCCTCAAGGCTGATGTAAGTCAGGGGCACGGCTCGCTAACTCACAGAACGAATTGGAATTTAGCGTTATGGGTTTTGTGGAGGGAGAAAAACCCTTGAATCAAGGATAAACCTGACAAGAACTCTTCTCACATGAAATGCTGAGTCCAGGAATCGAACCCGAGACTCCAAAGGTGAGCTAGAGGCGCGTGCGTTACTGCTACGGCCCACCATTGATTCCCATAAAGGCTGAGAAATTCAGCTTTCCTTGTAAATTTTTTCATAGAAATACTTTATGAAAAATTATGCTTTCCTTATTACTCTAGTAAGACTTATCTTCTCGATCAATGTAACATGAAAGTACATCATTTTATTTCATATTTGTCGTTTAGCCGTAGGAAACGAACTATATAGTTGTCTGCTTCTCATGCTTTTGGAAGAATTTTGATAAGATAAATGCGCATGCTTAGTAAACGACGAGAAAAATTACCAATGAATAATACTTTCCATTTAGTTCTTTTAACGTCTGTCTTTGTGACTTTTAATCTTTACTTTCTTTTTTCCATTTGTTCTTTCATACCTTTTTCTGTTCATTCATTTTTTATTTTTTATTTATTTCTTTCAGTATTTTTCCTTCTTTTATTCCTTTTTCTCATTTCTGTTCATTTTTTCGTTTCCTTCTCAACTCTATTATTATTTCCAAGCCTTACGGAACCACTCACAAAGACGTCATGCTGCTCCCTCATACTTCAATTTGAATACATTATGCTAAAAAATCCTCTGTAAAGATACTTATTATTGAACTTGGTACCATAAATGCTTGCACTAGTCAGCTCTTAGACTAAACACTCTTTAAATTATAACGCGACCAAAGAAAAAATATCAGTCGATCCATTTTTTATTTTCGGCGAAATTTACAAAAATTATTATCTTAAAAACAAAAATTTGGTCGCGTTTTGAAATCCTCAATAGCTAGCGCTTGCTTCTTGAAATTATTGTATTTGAAATAAACTCTTTTTTAAGATTTAAGCTTTTGCTGTAAGATTATCTTCGCTAGAACAACTAGTGCCATTTTTTCTCTGTTCTTCACAACTTATACACTCCGTGGTAACAGTCGTAATTTCGTAACTTTAAAACTATAAACAAGTTCCGGGTATTTTCAATTTGAATTCCGCAATGAAAAAAATCTGTTTGTTTACACCAGACTTGTTATGGCTTGCTCGAAGCTAGTTTCTTTCCACAACTAAAGACACAGCGGCTGAGGTTCTGAGAGTTCTAATACAATAAACTAGAATCTAATAAAAAAAATATTGAAACACAAAAGTAAAGATTGGGCATTGTCAAGTTTACTCATTTATGTGTGTAGTTGTGCGTTAGAAAAGAAAAGACGGGAGTGGGGGGAAAAAAAACTATTGATGCTCAAAAGACAATGGATTATTTTACAGTTTACGTTAGGTGATAAAGCTATGATACTTCCCAACCCCTCCCCCCCAACGTACTTGAGTCATACACAGTTTCCGTATCCCAATGGAAAAGAAAATTTCTTATCTTCCTCTACACAAAATGTGCCGAATTCACCACCAAAATCTGATTATTTCTACGATTGACAAGGTATTTAATTGGTGGTTGATCTAAAAGTACAGTAGCCTTTGAAAAATCTATTTCGGTTTCAGATTTTCATCTCCGAAATAGCGGGATATGGATTCCTACAGTGTTGTGATCGAATTCATATCTCTTAAGACTATATTATCTCGTTTCGTTCTTAGAGAATTTTTTATTAAGATACTAGGTATAAGTAGCTTTTTCTCCATAGATTTCAGTTTAATATATTTTGGCGTACTTGAGCGGTCAATTTGTATTCTTGACTTTTTTGTCGTAGTCATAGCGAGAATTTTTTACTTCAAGACTAAATGGTACATTTTGTAGAGACTGTCCCGCCTCTAAAACTCCCTCTACGGCTTAAATCTTTCATAAAATTCGACGCTACAGAACTCGTTTTACACAAAAAGAATAGACCAAAATGGTTTTAATTTGTTCGGTGTTAGTTATTCATACTGTACTTTATAGCCGAAGTTTTTTTTTACAAGTTGGTAAAGTCGGCTAATTGGTTTGAAGCCAAAATATCCAACTAGAAGAACAAACTAGTTTTATTGAGAAGGCAATTATATTGGAATAATAATGTGAAATTATTGCCAGCTTTTTCGTCCGAGACATTTATTAAAACCTCGAACATCTGCTTTTATCTGAAAAAGGGTTCTAAAAATAAGATACCAATTGCAAAGTTAGTAATTGAAAATTTTCCCTAAGATATGTACCTTTGGTTTGTTTTTTTCAAGAGATTGAATTGAAATCCCACGAAAAGTGATAAAATGATGTCACATAACTGACCAAAAAATATATTAATTTATTTAGGATTTTTGACCAAAATTGACATAAGAAAGTCTTAAACATTAGTTTTTTTGGCTTGTCAATATAATTGAGGATTGGGTTTTGATCAGTTTTGAAAGAAGAGAGATTGTAATCTAGAGAAAAGTTGAATAACATGAAACCAAATCGTGTCATGGATGATAATTGGCGTCTGTGTTCAAATGTACAAACTTAACTAAAATGCATACGGGCTCAACCCCGGTCGTCAATTTTAACCTTTTTTGAAGAAAACCTTTAAAAATTATCCTCGATAAGACAAACAATTTTAAAATAATTCAAAATCGAAAGACTTTTTGATTCAAAACGAATTGAAGTTTTTGTTTACTGAAAAGTTTAGTGCAAGTTTGATGGCGCTTGTCGACGGCCATCTGTCCATATTTACCAAAGGGAAATTTTCAGTTTTCTTAGAATTTCTGTACCAATAACTTTAAAAGTAATTAAAGGATATAATGAAGGAAACGCATTAACACATCATTCTTTTTTGCATTCTTATTTCTTGGCAAGATTAGCCTATTTGAGCAAACATATTGTTCAATGATAGCAGGACATCGTTACGTTGTACCAAACGAAACAGTTGCGATTCAGGGTAACGTTTATATTTCTCGATCTTGAAGGGTCTTTATTTGTTCAACCCAGTTCAGAACGGCACTAGCTAGTAGCTCTTGATATAAAATTAGCTCTATGCATTTTCTACGTGGGAAGACTATATATTTGCTTCTCAGCGTTAAGGCAGTTATACTCGCTATTACTCGGTAATAGGATACCAATTCAAAATTTCCTGTTAAAGAAAAGAAGAAGCTTTAGCGTCGCTTCTCCTATTTTGTCCACAACAAAGATTTTATCAGCATAAACAACGTCCCAAATGGCTTGAACGGCGTCTTTGAAATCTTCTCCATATAACACACATTAACACACAATAATTCTATTGGGAAACGCATTGAGAGATAAAGCTATTGACGCCCAACCAAGCCGCAAGCATCAATTCTATCTATTGTGTCTGTAATTTGCGATGGGCCTATTACGAGAGAGAATGCAAAGACCGTCAGCACACATCTTAACAATCATTATTCAACTGCAGTTATTAGATGCAATGCTTAAATAAATGATCTACTACTCTATGATCGACTATCAGAAGCTCTAGCTGTTTGGACAGTGAAGATACTTGGCTCCGCAAAAGACTACGTTTTTAGTCAGTCTTTCACCTTCAAAGGTTCAATTTCCCAAAAGTGCCAACAAAATTGAAAGTTATTAAGGAAAAAAAGTTTCAGAATAGCTTCACTTTTTAAGAATTTTTTCGTTGCTGATTTAAGAAATTGATAGCCAAAATGTTCTACAAAGCTGGACTGTTAGTACTTCTCCTTGCAGTGTTCTTGGCGGTCGACATCCAAGCAAGGATTCCCCTGGATTATCGTAATCACAAAGAACACGGTGAGTTGGGCTATTGTGTTGTTTTTTGTTTTGCACTGGAATATAAACACTTCGAAGAAAAAGAAAAACTATCTGAGTTTATCACTGAACTTTTGCTCATTTTAGGAAGTTTGAAAAGAAACAATTCGCAATCATCAAAATTACTTTCCTGAACAGGTGGACCTGTTATTTTCGAGCCGTAAGAATAAACTCGATTAATGATTTCATATTTAAGTAAAGAATAAGAGACGAAGCCGCAGATACGAAGACGATTATTTTAATATTTCTGGCCAAATTGCCTGTCTTCTTTTTCGTCTTTTTTAACTCGACTTTATTGCTAAATCGTACTGAACATGAAAAACCCACCAATTTAAATAACAAAATTACATCGAAAAGAAAATATGCGCGGGAAAAAAAAAAAAAAAAAGTTTTTAAGCGTCGGAAATATTTATAAAAAACAAGGATTCCCAAGCGCTACAAAAATTGCAGAACTGATTCGGGAGAAAATTATAAGAACAGAGTTTTCGAGAATTGCAACTATTTACGTATAGGTTATCGCTTCGTTCGCATCTGATCTTTAAGGATTACTAAGTCACACTAAAGAATAGTCATTCACGGAACATGATTCTAATTACTAGTATAGTAATGTAAAACGCTAATGGCACTGAGAAACGGCTTGTACCTATGATGAAATTCGATTTCCTTCTTTCTTCTTCTTTTCTTTCTTTCTTTCTTTCTTTCTTTCTTTCTTTCTTTCTCTCCTTCTTTCTTTCTATCTTTCTTTCTTCATTTTTAAATTAGTATAAACTTTACTGACGGTAACGAAGTAAAATTGCAAGTCGTGTAACCTTTTTATGATGATTCCCTCGAAAAATGCAAGAATGTAATCTTTTCATCAATGCATTTATGAAGCGAAAGCGTTTTCCTTGACAAGTTGTTTCCTATAGATCACACAACTTGATAGTTTTGTCCTTGAAAGTCTCTTTGTTTAAAAAACTAGCGTGCCAGAAATCGCAAGCTTTCCGACAGGCACACTTGTCATACTTAACTTGTCTTAACTCGTCTTAACTCGTCATAACTCGTCTTGAAAATATTTTCAAATACTCGTTAATTATTCACGAGGTAACTAGTCAACTAAATGCTTAGAATCGGGCCGCTTGATGAACCTTGAAACCCCGGAAAGTACTCCTAAGCCAAGTGGAGTACAATAACTTAAAGTACTCTAGGCGGCTGATCACATGACCACTGGCATGGCGGTACTCAAGGGTGGATGATGATGGTCTGGAAATGGATCCGAAACTCCAATACCAGACAGGATCAATAGCGATTACCCGCATGCATCTCCTCCCTGCTGAATTCAGAACTCTCTCAGTTCCGGCTTTAAGTTTCTTATTTGACACACACACATACACACACAAAAAAGCCGTAGTAATCTCTATTACTGAACAGGTGTAGCAAAGACAGTTCCTCGCAGTCTAGTCCTAGTTTGTCGGCTTTGAAACATTACTTACTTATCTTTTCTCTTCACGACCTCAAAAATGACAAAAAATTTCTGCCCTTCCCCAAAGAAAAAAGAAAAAAAACTAATAAAGAAATAAAAGAAATAGATAAAAGAATAGGAAAGGAAAGGAAAAGAAAGGAAAGGAAAGGAAAGGAAAGGAAAGGAAAGGAAAGGAAAGGAAAGAAAGAAAAGAAAGAAAGAAAAGAAAGAAAGAAAGAAAGAAAGAAAGAAAAACGAAAAATGCAAGATAAAGCATTTTTAGAAAGAATGGATACCTCAGTCACGAGTTGCGTGATCCACTTCACTTCAGACGTCTTTCAAAACTTTTTTTTTCTTCATTTATTTAGAAAATAACGTTCGTAATGAGAATAATAATGTTAAATGACAGGAATTCTGCGGTAATCACGCGTAAATAACTTTAAACATGACGTTTTAACTGCACTGTGGCAGTCTTTACCAGAATAACTAATAATGTTATTAATAATATAATAAATGTACGAATAATGAGGCTATTTATAATAATGATGACCACAATGATGATGATAACCTTGAATCAAAAATGCGTATTATTTTCGTACCTCCTTTCAGTTCTTCTAACAACGAGCACGATATATATATGTATATATACAACATTTTAATCATTCCAAAAAATTGAATATGGAAGCCTGTAAGGAGCTTGCACAATAGACCTTTATGACATAAACATAGAAAAAACGAGGTCTAAGGGCCTAGATTTCTTGTAAAGTAAATTAAAAGACTGCGATTATGACAGACCGTGAAGCCAAAGTTTCTCTACAAGATATCTCTGGATCAGAACTTTCAGATTTTTAGCGAGCAGTCCACGGAAACCTTGATTGTACTGCAGTGGGCTTTAGAATGTCGTATTAAGCTAGTAAAGCTTTGTTTATAACCTTAGTACACGGAAAGTCAAATAATATTCCTATCACAGTACAGCTGTACGGAATTTGTGAGCTAAAAAGACTTTGCTAGTCAACTTCGCCTCTATTTTTGATTCTGTCTGCCCTTAGGCCTCGTTTTCACGCTTATGTCGTAAAGGTCTGTCATAAAATATTACCACACAGTACAGTTCTTATGTCATTCTCATGCAGTCGTCATTCTCAAATTTAATGTTATACGAAACTCGACTCAATGGGGACTTAACAAACGAAATTCTCGATTTATTCTTCGTATGCACTTATTTCAAAATGTTTGTCGTTGCTAAGCAACATAGAAGAATAGGTCATTCCAGAGATGCCTGGGTTGAAAATTCGGTACTAATTAAGCGGCGTTTACACGAGCAAGTTTTCCTTGACAAGTATCCTTGACAATTTTCATTGCTCGTGTAGACGATCAGCAAGTTTTCCTTGACAATTTTCTTTTGACAAGGTTTTCTTGCTCGTGTAGACGATGAACAAGTTTTCCTTGACAAGTTTCGATCAGTGAAGTAACAGGCTGAGAACTAATCTCATTGATATTCCTTGCCACATTTTCCTTGTTGTCCATCTACACGAGCAAATTTCATCCTTGACAATTTTTCCTTGTCAAGCAAAAGCCAGCATGTCAGCTTTTCCTTGTCAAGGAAAAATTGTCAAGGAAAAATTGCTCGTGTAAACGCCGCTTTAGGTTGTATTAAGACATTCATTACTGCCGACAGCCAAAAAAGCAATTTCTAGCACACTTTTACTGAGTTATTATCATTTCTTCCATAAGATGATTTTGGAATGACACTTTCTCCTATCACATTTGACGACAACCCTTTTTTAAAAATAAAATAGCCATAGAAAAGCCTAGAAAACCGTTACACAAAGCGCTCAAATTACAAATTCCTAAATTCCTTCGCGTGTTTTAGAAGCTAAGTCTATGGGTTTGCAACTAATTAGAAGTCAAGCCAGTTAATGTTTGTATAATCATTTTTCCGAATTTATTTCCAAGGGTCTTTCGCCCGGAATAACCTCCTTTCTAAGCACTATAACTTTCCATTATTTCTAGTTTTTTTGTATAATAATGATAAGTTTTTCTTTACCGGTGACTCACGACCTTGGAGATATAATAATAGCAAACACTATTTCACAGATATCGATTTTTTTCTTGTTCGAAACCTCCCCCCTGCAAGTCTATCCGGGCGGTTGTTATTTTTCGATAATTAGGGCCAACGCGTCGGTCAACATGATTGTTTATAGAGAAGCTGTGAATGTCACTGTAGGCTGCAATCCTTAACTAAATTTTAGGCGTTACAAATGACTATTGCATTACCTTCAGATATAGTGATCAGAATCTTTCATACCGGATGGATACACTTTAAAAGATTCAAAACTGTTATAACTCGAACAAAGAATATATTGTAATATTTGCCAGAATGGATTGGGAAAGCATCGCTTATTAAGGAAATTTTATTTATCCGACGTTAATTCAGTGTTTGTCAAGTTGGAACTTTATTTGGTAATAGTGAAAATCAATGCAAATGGAAAAAGTAAGTGTCACTAGTAAAATCCCTTAAAAAAGGCTTAAACCTTAAGAGAATTTTTGGCCCCAATCTAAGATGAATGTTTAAAGATCGAATAGGAATTTAGAAGTTGGTTTTTGCGGAGGGAGGAAAGCCGGAGAACTGGAGAAAAACCCTCGGCGCACAGGAGAGAACCAACAAACAACCCTTACTCACATGAGACAGTAGGTCCAGGGATTGAACCAGTGTGACCCCAGCGGTGAGAGGCAGCGCATTAACAGCACAAACCACCCCTTCTCCCCCCCCCCCCCCCCCCAAAAAAAAAGAACAATACTAAATGAGAAAAAGAACGGAAAAATGGAATGAGATCGAAAATAAAAGCAGGACAGAAAATGAAAAAAGCCGGATGAAAACGAAAAGAAGAAGCTATTGATTCTCAAAGATAATTTCATTTCTAATTTTATTTAGTCAAAACGACCCTCAGTATATATCAGTTCTTCGGGCAACTGTTTTATTATAGATGACTCATTAAATATGTAGTCTACAGAGTACTGGACTTGATGATGTCATCTTTAGTGCTTAATTTCTTTCATTTCGTTTGGAATTAAACCTCTTTTTAGGTCAATGATTAAAAAAATATAACGGTTTCTTAGAGAACGTTAGCTATGTATCGTATGTGAAGGATGAAATTCTACTCTAATGAGATCCATTTCTTGATCACTCATAACCCAAAACGATCCCTCTAACGAGCGCAAACCACTAAGATTTGTAGCATGCTGTGAACGAACGTTGAATTTTTTATCTCATCCGATAAACAACCATCCGTTTAAAGAGTTTTGAGCAAACTTCCAATCGTGGACATCTCAATATCAGGATACAAACTTTGGTTACGCAATAGTTGTGCAAATATTATTTATCTCAAGGAAACAACAGAATAACATTTCATTTAATCTTTAGAAAATCGATGACAAAGGGTATAGAAAATACGTCTCTTTTTTTAGTATCATTTGTAGGACTTTCCAAGCGTGGTTTAAAAATGTAAGGGTTCTTTGTCATATTCAAAGCACAGGAATCAATTATTCATATCGTTTCGCTGCTGCTAAGCAACGAATGGTTTTGCAGCTTTAGAGCGGTTCTTTTCATTTGATATTTTTAAGATAGAATAAATGTTATCTTATTCATTCATATTTTACATCACTGTATAATTTGTTCGAACAAGATTTGGGTTTCTGGAGTTAATAAACGAGTCAAATGATAATAAAATCTTAACCGATACTTTGAGCACGGGAAATGAAGTTATATATCAAAAAGGCCCGTAAAATTTATCAGATTAAAAACGACTGAAC
Organism: Stichodactyla helianthus; assembly: GCA_015163945.2. NCBI lineage: Eukaryota > Metazoa > Cnidaria > Anthozoa > Actiniaria > Stichodactylidae > Stichodactyla > Stichodactyla helianthus. Next base: position 1,942 of record WUAP02012792.1, on the reverse strand, counting down.
TTTTTCCCCGCTTGTAACGTTTAATTTATACAATCCCTCTTCCATTAGATAATTTAGATGCTGATCCCCTTCTCCTGGTATAATACTTTACACACACACACCCCCTGCGATTTCAGACCCCCTCCTGATAATCACTGCACAGTCCTTAAATAATAAGAAAACGAAGAAGAAGTAGGAGAGAGAAAAAGAGAGAGAGATAGGAAAGGGAGTAAGCATCATAACGCTTCAATAGATTATGATAGTAATAAAAACGAAAGAGCTAGGCCTTGGAGAAAAGAAATAAAGAAAAGGAGTTGAGAAATGTGACAGGAGAATGCCAATTTTTCATTTTCATTTCTGTCGCAAGAATAATTAAAGGAAGGAAGGAAGGAAGATAGAAACCGGACAAAGAGAAAAAAATAAAAATATGTTCAAAAACAAGCGAAATTAGTCGGTGAATTTTCAAAATAAAAATTAATTAAATAATTTGATGTAATCAGATCAGATTCGCATCGTTGAAATTTACTTTCGTGTACTCAATCCAGTAACCCTTAACATCTGTTGCACAGGTCTGAGAATGATAATAATAGCGAATGCTACAACCATGATTTACTTTAGAAACAGTATAACCTCAACTCAAAAACACTTTTCACTTAGTCACTCATTATAATTTTCCGTCCTTCATTCATTAATTTTTCAAGTGCTTCAAAGTAGACCCTGAAATAATGCACTCGAGAAAATCAGGCGATTTATTGTTAGTCTAATTTCTAATCTCTTTAATTTATTTCATTAACCTTTAGGCACTTCTGTCTCATGTATATGCAAAGCCATCTTCCATGGTTACATAGCTCTTTGCTTTTATACTCCAACGAAGGACTATGCGTCCCAAATGTCAGTAAAATTAAATGTCAGTTTTTGTACACGGCGTTCAACATTCATCTAGGATATAATTTTTTTATCTATACACCGACGCAGTCTATAATAGTATAATCACTAGTTGTTTGTTTCTAACTCTTTCATGGCTCAATTCAGACCAGCATATATCTCGTCATATGACATCAGAAGATGTGTACTCAAAAATAATGTCAAAGTGAAAAGCATTATAAATTGCTTAAATTTTGATTCAGGAAAAAGAGCTGTTCTGCCTGGTTTAACTTAAGGCTGTTCACACGGGCGATTTTTTTCTGCGATTCTAACTGCGATTCACCTGCAATCAAAAATCGCGCGTCTAAACATATGAATGGCGATGATTTGAGTTCGAATCGGCGCAAAACTGCACTAAATTCGAACGTGTTCGAAACCGGTGATCATCGGCGACGTGAACACTATAGAAATTCGCCTTACAATCGCCGGTAGCTTACACGCTCGTTTTTTTTATCGGAGCTAGAATCGTAGCGAAAATCGCAATGCTTATCAGAGAAAACTATCGCCCACTAAAAGGTTCTGGAGAAGGCTACATGATAGTGCTTTACTGTTAAATCATTTTTATCTATCCTGATCATTTTGACTTATGAATATTTCTTTCTTGTAACATATGTATTACACGACATGTACAGCTTGAATGGCTATGAACGAAGATACAATACTCAGAATTCGTAAACGTGTTTTAAAAATTTAATTCAAAAAATAAAATATTGCCATAATAAGTGATACTTATTTCATTGTCCCACGACTCTGCATTTGTATAGGAAAAATAAAAATAAAATGAGGGAAACTGACAACAGACGTGTCAGTTTTACAAGATATTTTTTGGAGGACTTTTACGGACTGCTATTACGGCGCATATTGCTGCCACAAGTTTACAATCATGAGTAATGTAACTAATATATGCCTCCGAGACCAGACTGTTGAACCGGGAGACAATCCCCTACTCTTATACGAATAACTCAACAGGTTCTTTAATGTCCCCCATATACAGGTTAAGGAAGGGATGGCAGACAATCCCCTACTCTTATCCCAATAG
>WUAP02012681.1:0-19859 GCA_015163945.2 Stichodactyla helianthus | reverse complement strand
ACCACCACCACCACCACCACCACCACCACCACCACCACCACCACCACCACCACCACCACCACCACCACCACCATCATTGTCATTATTGTCTCCACCACCATCATTATAACTTTCGAAAACAATTACCGCTGCCACCATCGCCACCATGATTACTCTTACTTTATGCACCACTACTGACACCATCAACACACGTTTTGACCTATGGCTATAACAATATTTTGCGCTATTCTGACATTATTGATCTCAATTACTTCTATTAACAAATTGTTTATCTCTGTGTTCAGGAGAAGAAGTTTGGCATCGGTCCATACACTGGGACAATGAGTATCATCGCAAGCGTTGATTATGAGACGAAAAATAACTACACACTAACTATTACTGCTACGGTAAGACCCGGAGATATAGTCAATGGTCCATTCGCGTAAATTCTAGAAAAGAACTGTAATTGCGCATACGAACTTACGATAATTGTAAACTATGATGTATGGAAGTTTTTCGCGTCACTTACGCTTGATTTACACCAAAGAGGTCAACCAATCCAAGTCGCCCAATCATAGAAGCCTGAGAATCAAAGTGAGATTATTCAATTGATTTGTTTTTCAGGATGGCGGAGGTCTCACTGCTGTAACGACTGTTGATGTACAGATTCAAGACATAGACGACCTACCTGCTGTATTCTCGTCCTCCTCTTACTCAGCAACCACGTCCGAGAGCGCGTCCAAAGTAAGGTCACGTCCTAGAAAAACTGTAGCCCTGTAAATCGTGGGTCATAAAAATACTTGAGCTATAATGAAATCATTATCATATATATAATACTAAAAATGACGGATTTATTTATAGGTTCTACCCCGAGCATGATAGTCACAACTAATTACTGATAAATTTACTTGTGACCCTCGATGTTAAAGGTGTCTAAATGAGACAAGACGGCCATTTTACGTGGTCATCCGAGGCATAAATATACGATATGTTTTTGAAATCAGGAAGAGATATTGAACTTGTCAACTTCGTTTTTATCTAAAGGGTGTCTACGTAACCACGGTAACGGCACGTGACGGGGATCTTTCACTTGGCGCGCCTGTCTCGTATCTTATTGATCAAGGTAAGCAATATAGTTGAATCCAAAATCATTTTGCGCAGTTTTGGGGGGTCGCTCAAAGAGTAAGACATTCGGTGCACCTTTGCGCACATCGCTGTGGGCTGATTAGCCTACTAGTTGGCTCATGACTCTAAAACTCTAAGAACTCTGAAAACTTTGTGCGCAAATATCGCAGATAGATCCTACGACACCTGTATCGTATCCCGTTAAAGGGAACCTTACTGACACCCTATGTTGCAGTGCGCGAGTCTGGATATACATGAAAGATGCTTAACTCCTATCACAAAGGCCTTATTTACTTGTCGTATGTTTATCTAAATCGTCATGTTTATCGTTTTCTAGATACAAATCCTGGCTATGCCTTTGCGATCATCGAAAGTACAGGAGTCATAACTGTGAATAACTCTCTGGATCGTGAAACAGTGCCTTTGTACAATCTACGCGTAGGGGTTAGTGTGCAGTATCAATTTCTTATACGACATGTGATGGAGTATAGACTGCGCGATGTTTATAAGAATTGCCTTTATGATTCTGCCGTTCAAACTAAAAATTACAGCATATTTTAACTTTTTTTCTGTAACGCAGTCACAGTCCGTTGGCCTGTTACGTCAGTGATGAAACTATGGTTTTGTGATTAATTCACCCTACTCCCTAGCCTCCCCTCCCCCAAAGTAGATTGTTCAGTCCTTTTGTTCAAGCCTATTGTAATTTTTTTTTTAGATTAAACACAAGGCTTAGAGGAAAGTCACTAGCGTGCGCCTGTATATTTTTTCAGCTAAAAATCTCATCTCGATCATTTGCTCACTTAGCGTTCTTCCTCTGAGGCTAAATTTTTAACGAATTCTCTTTAGGCAAAATCTACTACGCACAAAGCCGTTCTCGCTACAGTCACTATCACTATATCCGACATCAATGATAACACCCCGAGGTTCATTGGCGCACCATACCGGGGATCTGTACCCGAGAATTCACCTAACAGGCTTACCGTCCTACGAGTCTCGGCTCAAGATGCTGACATGGTAAGTCATTACAATATGCATAAGATTTTGAATCGGTTTTTTTTAATGACGTCATGTTTTGGTTGCCTAGGGCAACAACGCTGTATTTGAGTATTCTCTCGTTGGAGCGGCGTCGAAGTTTAGCGTGACAAAGGCAGGGGATATTGTGGTCAGCGGCAGCATTGACAGAGAAACTCAAGATACCTACAAATTTGAGGTGAGTAAAGTTTGACTCCTCAGTAACTTTCGAAGCAGTAATTTTTCGATACACAGAGTAGATTTCGTATGAATGAGTAAAACTCGTGGCACGGTTGGTGCCGTAAGCGTGCCTTGCCGCGACCGCGATGTTTGAATAGAATTTTGACTTGCCTTGCCGCGCCTTGACCGTGTTCGTGCAGTGAGCTTTTCACAGTCATAAGAAATCTTTACGTGGATGCGCTAGCGTTTTTTAAGTTAGAGAAGATGGCATAAGAGCGTGACAAATCGCCGGACGGTACGGTCGTAGTACGGAATTGATAACGTTGATCCAATCAATCGCAGCGCACAAGGTTACTTTAAACCCATTCAGATTGCTTACATACACTACCCGTCACGGCACGGTTACGTTCTTTATTCTTTCTTTTTTTTCTTCTTCTTTTTTTGTTCACCAGGTAAAAGCAAGAGAGAGTTTAACATCAGAGCGATATCAAACCACTGCGCAAGTCACAATCAACGTCACTGACGTCAATGATAACAACCCACAATGCTCTCAAGCTGTGTATAAAAAAACTGTTGACGAAAACCAGCCAAACCAAACCGAAATAATCAAGGTAGGTAGATCTTCTGCATCTTTTCTGTTTGTTTGCCGTATATCGCTACAGACAAAAATCATGCTGTTCAGGGTTTGTGCTTATGATCACGGTAATACTCGGGCATAATCGTAAGTGGTTCGATAACTGATCGGAAGGTGGTCGTGAGGTAATCATGTTTTTCATTTTCCTCCGATCAAAAGGTAACAGTCACAGACGCTGACATTGGTGTTAATTCACACGTACGATTCAGCTTGGTACCAGACTCCAGCCGCCATTATAAACTGTTTACAATCGACTCGGTCAGCGGTACGATCAAGACAATGTCTATGTTCGACCGTGAGCAACTTGGTACCTACAGTATAACTGTCAGAGTTATAGATCAACCAATCAGTGGACAAGGAAGGTAAGTACCGGTCAGCGGTAAATAACTACAGGCTTTCAATAGCCTGGTCCCTATAGTTTGTTGCAGAGTTAAAATACAGGAATGTAAGTACAGGTCAGCGGTAGTCCACTACATCTCTAAAGGTCCATTTACACTAGCAATTTTGTCGCGCGACATGAGCGGCAATTTCATTGGCGAATTTATCGCAACCCAAATCGCTCGTTTTTGCGCTAAATTTCGAGAATTGATGGCAACTTGTGCACTATCTGTCGCCGTAAAATCGCGAGAAAATCACAGCTCTTAAGTCGCGTGACAAAATTGTCAGTGTGAAAGAACCTTTGACGTAGGCAATGGTCTTCTGTCTTCATTTTATTACATTTTTTGTAGGATTGGTGAGTGTACTATTGATATTACCATCGGAGACGAGAACGATAACAGCCCAGCATTAGACAATCTCCCCAATACTACAGATGCTGTGTCTGAAGATGCCCCACCCAATACACCAGTCTTTACTGTTAAGGTAAGGAGCGATTCTTGTTATGGTTATTTGAGCCATACACCAGGCTAGATTTAGTTAGATTTTATGTGTTTTTTGTTTTCTAGGGTTCTGATCGAGATGCTGGGATCAATGCTGCTCTCAGTTACTCCATAGTCTCTGGTAATGATGGTAAAGTCTTTGCAATACATTCAAGCAGGTTAGCAAAACTAGCAACCACCCTAACTTCACAGCGTACTGTAACCATCTTACATCCAATAGACAGATTTAGCAAAGACGACGCGATCCCAAGAGGACGGCGCGAGCGCGTTCTTTTTCATGCGCGCGCCGTCGACTTTTACGTTCACGTCTTCAACAGGACGTGAAAAAGCTACAAATGAGGTCCTGTTAAGGATGTGAACCTAGAAGAGGACGGCGCGCGCATGAAAAAGAACGCGCTCCTACCGTCTTCGTGCTAAATATATCTAATACAAGTGACCAGACAGCCAACTAATTAACCAACTGTCTGACCGACCAACTCACTAACGGACTAACCTACCAACTCACTAACGGACTAACCTACCAACCAACCAGTCAATGGTAAATAATACAACCTACCAACAAAATGACCAATCAATAATAATTTGCCTTTTTTACAGCGGTGTTATAACAACTGCAAAAGCACTTGATAGGGAAACCGTTCCGAGTTATACTCTTGGTATCCAAGCAACCGATGGAGGAGGAAAAGTGAGTCGAAATACAATACGTACAAAAAAAAAAACCAGGACGCGTTTGATGCACGGCAAATGCGCGCGGTTTTCTGATTGAAATGTGCTGTAAAAATAAGTATAAAAACACATCCTTTGGACGAAAAAGGAAGAAAGATTATAAATTTTCAAATAATTTCTTTTCCATGTATCATATTTAAGTATTTCGTTACTCACCTTCTTCTCTAGTCGGCGACATCATCTTTGAAAATTCTCGTGCGAGACGTGAACGATAACATGCCGGTCTTCTCTCAACCTGCTGGGTACGTTTTTGCTGTGGATGAAGGAGCCAAAGGACTTGATGTTGGCACAGTAAAGGTAGGCAAGAAATAGAAAGCTAGAAGATAAAATAATAAAAATAGGAAAGAGACAGACAGAGACAAAGAAAGAAAGGAAGGAAGGATGACAGGAACCATTCTTGGCTCCACTTCTGTGTAATTCTTACGGCGCATGCCAAACGAGCAGTTTTTTTTCGTATGCCTGGGGTCGAGAACATAGATCCAGATCTTTGTTGAGCATGCGCAAACAGCCCGACCTGGTTGTGCTTATAATTGGTTTGTTTATTATCCTCAGGCTACTGACCGTGATGAGGGAACAAATGCTAATATCGTGTATTCTCTTAAAGCTGTAGAAGATTATGCAAAGTAAGTCACGTGATCAGCACATCACAATGACGTCATTGCCAACCTGTGACGTCATAGTTACCATATTGGATAAATTAAAAAATGATTTTTTTTCTTTGGTTGCGTCGAAGTTTTTTTGTCCTTTAGTTCTTTTTGAAGTCGTCACGTCAAAATGAATAATCGTCTTTTACTTCAGGTTCACTATCGATAGCACAAGAGGCGTAATCAAGACTGCCACTATCTTGGATCGTGAAACCATGAATACCCATTCCATACGCGTCCTTGCGCAAGACACAGGCGTCCCGCAACTCTCAACGGAAGCGGGAGTCACTATCAATGTTACGGACATCAATGATCACAGGCCCAAGTTTAGTCAGCGGCGTTACACCGTAAATGTTCTGGAAAAGAGGCCTGCGCACGTCATACTAACTGTATCGGTAAGTGTAGTTATTCTCAAACCGCAAGGAATCATGGTCAAAATGGTATCCATGGCAACCGGCAAGAAATTAATCAGTATTATTTTCTCACTAGGCTACAGATGCAGATCTGGGTATCAATGCGGACCTCTCCTACGTCATAGAGAGTGGTAACCTTGTCAACAGCTTCGTTATTAACCGTACTACCGGTGCTATATCGACTACAGCAGCAATGGACAGAGAACACAGAGCATCTTACTCGTTATTGGTGACTGTATCAGATCTCCAAGGCAACGAAGCTATTGGAGTACCCCTTAAAGATTCTGCTATCGTTGAAATCACTGTACAGGTTTGCAATACGATGAACTCGTAGCTCGTAGAAATTCGTGTATTAATAGACCTTCGGCTTGGACTTAATGCTTTCCCATTTGAGACCAAGTGTCATTCCCTTGGGTTTTATTTCTTTGTTTCTTGGTAGCGCTTGAGAAGATACATTAATATGTATTAACCTCAAAAAAAGATTATTCCAAGAGGATGACACGTGGTCTGAAATGAGAAAACGTTACAGCTGAAAAGGTTTTATTCTTTTTTAAAATTTTCTTTTATTTTGTAACCTTTGTAATTTCTAATAGGATGTTAACGACAACAAACCAGTTTTCTTCAAGTCACTCTACAGTCTCACTATACCAGAGAACGTACCCGTAGGTAATGAGATTCTCAGGGTACAAGCCGTCGACTCAGATGAAGGGCGAAACCGCGAGCTACATTATCGTATTGTCAGCGGTAACTCACTTGAAAGGTTCTTTATTGATGCCTCTAGTGGGATCCTTTATGTTAAAAGTGCTTTGGATAGAGACTCTCCAAGGAATGAGCTTTCGTATACGTTGAAGGTAACCGGTGATGTGTGACAAAATCTATCTAGTTGTTGTATAGTCAAGGGAATGCGTTTTTCTATAGTGGCGCGCGGGCTCAGTGATAAAACTAAGATGGCGATTATCTAGTCCGCCATCTTTGATTTTTATCTGCGCCCACACTATTTTTTTGATGGAAATCCGCATTCCTCAGCAACAACAGGAAGACCAATTCGATTATTATCACCACAGGAAACCCATTTTTGTCATGCTTCCTTGGTAGAGTATGACTTAACTGATTGAATGAATATCCTATTTTCTGTTTCTTTAAGGTCATGGCAATTGACGCTGGGAACAGTTCTCTCAACTCAACCACCACAGTATGCAGCACTTAAAATTCGTATTCAATTTTAACTCCAATTCTTGGGGTTAAAGCATTTGACTGATGCTAAAATCCTCTGAAAGAGAGAACTACCATGTTGGAGGACATTCTGAAAGAAGTCTTCCAACATGGCGGGTATGACGTCACTCACCTCTCATTAGCATTTAGAAACTTTATTCACACCAGACATTATTGATGTATTGTTATTTTAAATTTTCAGGTCGCTATTACGGTATCTGATGTCAATGACAGCCCGCCTGAATTTGCTTTTGGTTAGTAGACAGTTATTTCCGTCTCATTGTACCTAAGCCTGCGTAATGATTGCATGATCACGGTATTCTTAACTGTACTTTGAACTTTTCCCCTAGCAAATTACATCGTTAACATCCCTGAAAACATCACTTCCGGTACCGTCATACTCAGACCGAGCTGTATCGACAGAGACTTGGGTAGTAATGGACAAATATCGTACTCAATTGCATCGGGAAACCAAGAGGTGAGATATATTGCGCATGCATACGCTTTATTTAAAACGTTTGGCTTCAATCTCGCTCCCAGAGCCTACGTTCCTCCTGGTCAGCACCGAGAAACTAGTTCCAGGCTCTGGAAACGAGATTGGAGTGGCTTGGAATTGATCACGAAATGAATCGCGCATGCGCATTCAATATTCAGTTATCAATCAAATGTTGTGGTGAGTTTGTACTTTGAAGACTAAAAAAAATTGAAATTGTTTTCCTTTCTAGTCTTCTGAAAAGTTTACTGTAGACTCTAACAATGGCCATTTGTCAGTTTCTGGCGCGTTTGATTATGACGTCAGCATGAAGAGATACACCTTGGTCATCACCGCAAAGGATTCTGGACAGCCTTCTCTCACAGGGTATAAAACCAATGACCTCACACGTTATTCCTATGTTTAAAGAAAAAGGCGGGAGAATCGCATCGATAAACACAAAGTGGGCGAAGTTGAAGTAAATTTAATTGATTGTCTTTCAGAAACACGACTGTGATTGTGAATCTTGAAAATGTCAATGATAATTCACCAGTGTTCAGCCAGAGCAAATACGTGTTTGACGTAAAAGAGGTAAGAATGAACAAATGAAATGTCTGGTGGTAAACCATGCAGCTAAATGGCCTAGGCTCTGAACCAATCAAAAAGCTGCAAAATGCACACGATCCAATCATTTTCGCGTGTAACGTTTTTCTATTACGCAACAAGGCGTACTGTAATGTTATGTGTGGTTATTTCACAGGGTTCGTACATCAAAAACGACAAGATCGTTGGTAAAGTCACCGCCACAGATTCTGACAGCGATTCTGAAAACTCTCTTTATGGGCAACTAATTTACAGCTTCATCAACCAATCGAGTACGTAAACACGGGCTTCTAGGGGTATACGGCATTCTTAACCTACTAACCCCCTGCCTGTTGCGTGGTTCTACTCCTGGGTTGGACCTTGACTTGTGCGTTAAGCGCTAACCAAGTTGAAGTCCCAGGATTTGTCATAGATTTAATTTCTGCAGCCTAGTTGGGGAAAAGAGAGGAAAATGAGTGAGATACGGTGATAACATTCCTCGGCATCCTTTATTCTGAACATGCGCAGTGTTGACTATCATAACATATCCACTTCAGGTTACTATAGAGACCATCACTGGCCGCTGACCACAATTGATAGCGGGCGAAACACTATTGATGTCAGTGGAGGCGTCACAGCACGTATAGTTGGTAGCGCCCTCATCATAACAGATCCACAACTCGGTCACATGGTTTCACTAAGCGGCTCGGAGGCCTGGATACGAGTTGGAGATTTTGAAAGTAAGTAGGAATAAAATTGGACTCCCTGTGGATATAGTCACGAATCGAACCAATCATCTGTTATCTGATAAATTTTCTCGCTATCAATATCGCTATTCAATCCCTAGATCAATGCATCAGCGATCCTTCTCGCTGTACGTATGGTTTAACGGTAGCGTTCTGGTTGGAATTCCGTGGCGGTCGATATATCATCTCATCTGGTGGACAATCTCAATTCGGCAGAGGATTTTCTTTCTCTTACACTAAAGAAACGAGGAAATATCCACTCCTTCTGGCGACTTTTCGTGAAAAATGGGAGATAATTTTAGACTCCATTCCCGAGGTAAACCTGATATTTTATTTTTCCTTTCTAATTATCTTAGTGTTTTCAGTTTTTCATAGCTTATTGCTTATTTAAAGGTATGAATAAGTGCATTAGCATCGGCGCAAGCATTCAAAAGGGTATATACTGGTTTGACAGTAGTTGTGTAAAGCATTTGTTACACGACGCAATGCGCACACTAACTGGTTGTCCTGTAAAACCGCTTTCGCTCTTTTACATATAGTCCTGCGTATCCAAAATCTCAACCCTTCTGTTCGACTCACTTATTACCAAACTTACATATTTTATGTCACGTGTTAAAAGTGTTTAATTACACTAAGTCACACATTATACAAGATGCGTAACACACCCTCTGCGCATGCGCATGTTATATAGTGGTTTCACGCATGCGCATGTTATACAGTGGCTTCACGCATGCGTATACGCCCCAGAATCAGGGGCATAGGTATCACACATACATCTAGAGAGTGCGCATACACTTGAAGCTGGGTTGAGTTGCGTCACGCGTCACGCTTTCTCGTTGAGAATATTTATGTACGCACATTACAGCGTGTGCTGACTAGATGACGATACGTTGATAATAAACAATTTATCTAAATATAAATTAAAGATTTTAAAAAAGGGAGAATACTAGAACCATTTTTGATGGAAATTTTGTTATCTTCGAAATGATGTCGTGTTCGGACCTTAAGCCGTTGAAAAACGTAAGCTTAGTTTTTGCACTCCAAAAATTAAGCTGATAATAACACGAAAATATTTTTGTAGACATGGTTTTACGTAACGTTCACATGGAGCAGCCAATCAGGACTCAGATACTTTGAAAATGGACACTTGGTCCAGTCTTCCCCGTCCAGCAGGAGCGTGTCACGTGCTTCAGACGCATTCACAGTTCTAAGTGTCGGCAAACCAAATAATATTGATCAACTCGATTACTATGGCAACCTGAGCATTAGTGATCTGTTGATATGGGAAAAGGAGCTGACGACGGAAGAAGTGCTTCATTCTTATCAAATATCACGTGAGTGAAATTAAGGGGAAAAAAATTGATGGACCTAAATTATTACTATTGACTTAAAAGCTTCGTAGTTTTACGGAAAACAAAATTGCCTAAATTTCGGACCATATAAGGGTCAACTGTAATCACTCCATATTCTATTTCTATACAGGTCACGTTACAGGTAAACCAATGCCCACGTCACCTCAGTACCTTGGTAAGTAAAGCACCTTCGCGAATTAACGCATTTTAATATCGTGATTATGAATGACAGATCTCAATTGTGAAACATTCTTTTGGTACCGCAGTAACAAAAGAGCATGCGTAGAAGCAAATCTTTCGATTGTCTTACCACAGGTAGCCCACGAGTTGCTCAATAACTATTAAGTAACTGTAAGACCCTTTTATATCGTATATTTTAGGTTCCTTTGGGATCAACCCGACCACAGGAGACATCATAGCAATCGGATTACTCGATAGAGAAACAAAAGCAAACTTTACCTTAGATGTTGCAGCGACAGACATGGACCCAGTCCAACCGAGGCGCAATACGTCCGTGGTGTTTGTGGAAGTCCTGGATACTAATGACAATGCTCCAGTGTTCAGTCAACAGAGTTACGTCACAACCATGGTGGAACATTCTGCACCACGCCACACGGTTATTCAGGTAATCATTCGATACCAGGCCGCGCGGTTGACCAAATAATCACTAGGTACCAGGTCACGCGCAACTACCAAGCTACAAAATTTCAATAATTTATAAAATAATATATTCATTGACTCCTTTCTTTCTAAGGTTCATGCAACAGACAGAGACATTGGCAGCAATAGTAATATCTCTTACAGTATAATAAGTGGGAACACAGACATGGCATTCACTATCAGTAGTAATACTGGTGTTATTAGCCCTGCCAAAGATATCGATAGAGAAAAAATACAACAGTTCTTACTGGGCGTTCAGGCCAAGGATGGTAAGCACTAGGTAGTTAAATGCCAGTACGAGAACTGTGCGCAAGTGTACTTTACTACATTCCTGGTTATAAATAAATGCGCAAGTATATTGACTATGAACAATGCTCATAAACATAGTGCAGACGTGACTATGAATTCACCGATTGGTCGGACATTGTTGTCGGATTGCCATGTAAATGTACTAACAACAATGTCCGAACATTTTGGTGACCCTAGCATAAAGTATACCACGTGATGGCTAGGGGCCAATCGGTCAATTACACCACGTGATGGCTAGGGGCCAATCGGGCCAATCAAATGCGCACGATAGCTTGTGTTGTGATGGATGCGCGCACACTTATAGATAATGCGTAAGCACGCACATGACCATACACGATGTTTACTATACCGTAATATGCTAACAAATATCATGGCTAGTGCTTATACATTGCGCACTTGATTAAAGACAGTTTACATCTAATACTACAAGGTTCTATTCATATTTACCTTCCCAGATGGAAGTCCTTCACTTCAAGCCACCGTTCAAGTCACCATTAACATAGTGGATATTAACGACAATACACCATTGATTATTCCATCCACGCACACAGCAAGCGTGCTGGAGAACAAGCCTCCAGGACAAACTGTTCTCAAGGTACAACGATCACGTACAGAAAGTGTGGAGCAGTTTTTTCATGATTATGAAAAGCTCGTAGCATGATCGGTGCCTTGCCAAGACCGTGATGTTTTAAGCAATTTTGTCGTGCCTTGCTGTGTCTTGGCCGTGCCACGACCATGTTCGTACCGCTAACTTTTCACAGTCATACGAAATTTGCTCTATTTCAAAGCTAATGACGAGAGCAGAGAAAGTACGAAGCACGCCGTACTGTGGACGCACCGAGTCATTGACCATCAACAGTATTCAATTCGTACTGTGACCGGGTTTGTTACTATAGTTTCTCGCGCTCGGTGCTCGAACCTCCCAATTACCTTTGATAGCGTTTTCTAACCACATCTGTAACTGTTCTTTATCGCTTTCAGCTTTCTGTTCTCGACCCAGATTCTTCCTCGAACGGACAGGTTGTGTTCACAGTGAATAGCGACAAGTTTGTTGTTAACGAAACTAATGGTGAACTCCTCACAACACAAGCTCTCGATAGAGAAATACAGTCACATTACGATCTGACTATTACCGCAAAAGATAAAGGAAGTCCATCAAGGGTAAGACATCTATGTAAGTTTGGGTAATATGTAGTGCCCAAGAGAGGTTTGAAAATACAATTTTGAAAAAGAAATCAGGATAAAAAAGAGACGAAAGCTTAGTTGCAAGACACAAATGAATAGATAAATGCAAGAATTATGGAAACAGCAGTAGTCCTTCTCATAGTCTAGTCACTGTATGACTACAATTATGTATCATTTGATTTCTCGTAACTAATCGATTCTTGTTCGTTAATAGTCATCATCGGTGAATCTTCGTGTAAACGTACTCGACGAGAATGACAATGTTCCACAATTCACCAAGTCCTTGTACCGAGCGCTTATCGTGGAAAACATGACACTAGGATCTCATATTGTACGAGTCTCTGCTACTGATCCTGACCAGGGTGGTAACGGGGACATTGCTTATTCTATCCAGGGTGGAGACGGGATTTTTGTCATCAATGCAACATCGGGTAAAAGATTTTGAACAAGTGAAATAGCTTCATAACTTGCTTCTGATTGCGCTTTTATTTGCAACGATTTTGCTTCATATATTAAGATATTTTCCTCTCTACATGCAACTATACGATATTGCTTTGGGAAGGAGACAGAAAGGAAATAAAGGGATAAACAAGGAAGAGAAGAGAAGGATAGATCTGGAGAGAAAAAATCTCTCCTTCGAAGTTGGAATTTCCACAGCGTTCAATTTGTTTACCAAATAGGGTCATCTTTCCTTATTTGGAAGTCGTCCTGCTTCCAATGTGTGGCTTTTTTCATGGTTGAACTGAATGAAAGCCCGATAACAATAGACCAAATCCACTCGGGCGTAATGTTTTCCCATTTCAGACCACGTGTCATTCCCTTGAGAATATGATTCTTTGTTTGAGGCTCATCCATATTAATGTATCTTCTCAAGCGCTACCAAGAAACAAAGAAACAAAGCCCAAGGGAATGACACGTGGTCTGAAATGGGAAACCAAGGTGTTTAGATTCCATCTAAACTTGCAGAGATTATTCAAACTAAATTCACACCTCGTCGCCATTTGATGTGTTGACATTTCTAGGTGTTATTAGCGTGGTTTCATTGGTCGATCGTGAGGCAAGACCGAGAGGATTCTCACTTATCGTCACAGCTCGTGACCATGGTTACCCAAAGCCAAACATAGCAACGTCACGTGTCAACATCTCTATCTCAGACATCAACGACAATACACCGAAATTTGATAGGTTCACGTATGTGGGCGCGGTCCGTGAGGATAGTCCAATTGGTGCCATGGTAACGAGGGTTCGAGCTACAGATGATGACGAAGGCTTAGCTGGAACGATTCTCTACTCAATAACTGGTAAAAAAAAAATTCCATAAAATTTTGGACAATTTTATAATACCAAATGTGAGACGAGTTGGACTGATTGACCTGTTTTGATGTTATTTTCCTTTAAGGTGGTGATCCTGGTGGTCTGTTTGCCATTCTAAACACATCCGGGAATATTACTGTTGCTAAACCGCTGGATAGGGAAACCAAGGGCGCATATGAGCTTCAGGTTACAGCCACAGATCGAGGAGGTAAAAAATGAAGAGAAATAATCTATTATCAAGATTAATAAAAAAAACATGTTTCTGACACATCTTTGTAGGCAACACCTCATAAACACATTCACAAGATTTAAGGGCAAAAGACATGATCTATTGAAGAGTATATTACGAAAATTATCATCTAATTGTTGATTGTATACAGCGGAACCGAAGTCTACTACAGTTGAAGTCGACATAACAGTTACAGATGCAAACGACAATCGTCCATCGTTTATCAACGTCCCATCCAGCATCCTTGTCAGTGAGTCAGCCCTGTCCGGCACGCCTGTCTTTACAGTGATAGCCACTGACCAAGATTTTGGGATCAACAGTCAAGTCAGCTACTCTGGGTACTCCCCTGAGGAGAAATTTGTCATTGATAGTCAGTCTGGGGTCGTAAAGACTGTGGGAAAATTGGATTATGAAGAAGTTAAAAAGTGAGCTAATGTGGTCTTCTTTTTTTATCCTTTATTTCTTGGGAAATTATTCATTTTTTAAAAGACAAATTTGCTAAAAGTAGGATTTTTGAAAGTGGTGCTTACGAATATTTATCGTGGAATATGTTGAAACTTTAGTCGGGAGTTTTTAGTCAAAAAAAGTTAGGCTGCACAAAGTCGAGTTTAGTAAGAATTTAAAGTCTTCGTCTCCCATAGATACGTGTTTTACGTGGTAGCAATGGACAAAGGCAACCCACAGCTTAACAGCACCACCTTACGACTAAACGTCACCGTCGTGGATGCGAACGACAACAATCCACAGTTCGTTAAACCGGCGTATCACGTTGACGTCAGCGAAGATGCGCAGATCGGTTATGACGTCATTAAAGTATCCGCAACCGAGAGAGACTCGGGACTAGCGTCTGTTGTTGGCTATAACATCTCTGCGGGAGATCCTGGAGGACATTTTTCCATCGACCACATTTCAGTAAGATAATTTCATTTTATACACTTTTCTATTTTATTCCTTGCCATTTTGCATCCCATTTTTCTGTTCCATTAATTCCCATTTCATTTCCCATTTTCCCGTTTCTTCCTTTCTCATTTTTTCTCCCATATTTTCGTTTAATTTTTTCTCATTTTGTCTCCCATTTTTCTTTTCTTTTCTTTTTTTCTTATTTCTATTATTTTTTACAGGGTCAAATTAAAGTCCAAAAGAGCCTCGATCGAGAGAGCCAATCAACATACACCTTACTAGTGACCGCAAAGGATAGTGGGACTCCTCCAAGATATGGACAGGCAACGGTAAGAATAACACTATCACTATCTTTCACCAGTTGCCTCTTAAAGTAAATAAATCTTGTCAACTTTTTTTTTTAAGGCGACAATTCGATTGATTGACGTCAATGATCGCCCTCCAGTGTTCAAATTTACAAAATATCAAAAAGAGATCCCAGAAGACGCTGCGGAAGGAAGCGATGTTCTAACAGTAGAAGCACTTGACGAAGATACTCCAGCTAATACACAGGTAATAATAATAATAATAATAATAATAACCATTATCATCATCACTACCATCATTATCATTATCATCATCATCATCATCATCACTACCATCATTATCGTTATCATCATCATCATCATCATCACTACCATCATCATCGTTATCATCATCATCATCATCATCACTACCATCATCATCGTTATCATCACCATCATCATCATCATCATCACCATCATCATAATCATCTTATCCTATTCCTTATTCTAGTTGACTTACAGGATCATTGGCGGACAAAATGACGGCCATTTTACGGTCACCACCGAAAAGACTGCTGGGAAATATACAGGCGTGATTAAAGTAGCAAAACCGCTGGACAGAGAAACCAGAGACATTTTCAACTTGAACGTAAGTGACCTCGATTGAGATAATGAAATCGACTAAATCGGATAAACTGAAAGGATGTAACTACGACATGCTTTTGGTATTTTTCTAGGTCTCTGTCTCTGACGGCCTACACACGGGATATGCTCGGGTAGACATTCGACTTAGTGACGTCAATGATAGAAGCCCTGAGTTTAATTTATCTGCTAACTACAGTGCAGAGGTGGCTGAGGTAGGTTACGTTATGGTACCATATGCGCATGCGCATAATGATCCAGAGGACAATTCTTTCTGTCAGCTACTACTACACTAAAGATAATAAAAGTAGGTCATGTAAAGGACAATCTACACATGCGCATGCGCATGGACAAGATCTGAAATGCCAATCTCGTTCCAGATCCTCCGTTCCTTTTAGTTTCCACCAATAGACGAAGGGCACTGGGACTCAAGAATATGATGTCTTGAAAATTGAGCCCAAAATGGCGCTAAAAGTTTTTGGGTCTTCGCTCTTTTAAGGTTACATAAATCATATGCTAGACGTTATGTACCTCGGTAGTACTGTACCCTTAATAGACCTTTTTAGTGTGGGAGTAATGTTTTTCCATTTCAGACCACGTGTCAAACCCTTGGGAATAAGATTCTTTATTTGAGGCTCATCCATATTAAGTTATCTCAAGAGAGAATCTTCTGAAACGTTCACGGTTACCAAGAAACAAAAAAACAATACCCAAGGGAATGACACGTGATCTGAAATGGGAATAAAAAGGTCTTTTGACGAATATTGAAGAATAACTAAATAACTGAGTACGGATGGTGTTTTGCATACTTACAGAATACTCCTGGTGGTCTACTGGTAATCCACGTGACTGCTACGGACAAGGACCTGGGAACCAATGCTGTCATTACATATTCTATTGCAGGTAGTACCGCTGACCTGTTTGTACTGTAGATATAAAAATAAATTTCACATTAAACGAGGCTAACCCAGCAAAAACGAGTCTTTAATCTAGACTTGCAGTGGTATTTTGCGAATTCGATAAAGATCTACTCTTTCTCTGAGTAGAACACAATCCCTTGGTTTTCTCCCATTGCTAATGATTGAATTATATTCTATATTTAGGTACTGATGGTAGATTTGTAATCAGTGAAAGAAGCGGTGAAATCAGAACCAGTTCTTTGCCTTTGAATCGAGAGACGAAATCTTTTTACAGACTACAAGTAACGGCAACGGACAGCGAGGGAAACAAAGTAAGTTACGCAAAGATTTATTTATAAACTGAGATAATAACTCGTCTTTGGACTTCTCAAGAAAAGTAAACCACTTGTCTGGCCTAATGTCCGTAAGGTTGTTCTCTGCGGTACCGGACACATTGTCCAACGTTCCCGCGCGCGCAATATTGTACGCAAAAATCTTTATCTCAACTGTTGCACGCGATATTGTAGAAGTAGAATTGACATTTAATCCTGTAACATTGCGCGCGAAAATTTTCATGTTATTTAAGCGTCTGTGATTGGACGAAATAACCATGATGGTTTTAACCAATGAAAAGCAACTTTAGGGCGTACCGCTGGTCAAAATACCCAAATGCTTAGTCGTCATTTTTTTATTGAATACTTGTTTTGTATAGCGAGAAAAGTTGCAAGAGTGACATCTCTTTAAAATCCTTTTGACAGAAACGACGCGCGCAACAATTGCACCGTGTGTGCTGGCCTTTATGCATGCCTTAACGCGGCGCTTAATCTATGTAGGTTCAGACTACACACGAATTATGTATTAAGAAAACTGTGTTTGTAACCTTTAGTATTTTGACTTTACAGGGATCTACAGATGTTTTTGTTCGTGTTATTGATAAGAACGACAATTCACCAGTCTTCAACCCATCGTCCTACACAATCACTCTCACTGAGGGAGGCAGCACAAGGGGACTCTTAGTGACTGATGTTAATGCTACTGATGCAGATGAAGGAATAAACCAGTTGATAGAGTATTTAATTGTCTCGGGAAATATTGGTGAAGTTTTTAAAATTGACGGTAATACGGTGAGTAATGAATGAAGAAAGTTTAAGACAGCATAAACAAGATATTGTTAGACATAATCTTGGTCTACTGCACGCGTTGCAAGGGAAATATTTTCTTAAAGAGAGAAAAAATTTCATTCCCTGATGACTTGACTACAATATATTAATATGACTCAAAGAAAATCTCCTTTGAGAAGGGAAGGAACCCAAATCAATATTTGTATCGCTTTATTTCGATAATTTTCTAATGCTTAACCCTAAAATTTCAGGGAGAAATGCGAACATTTAAAAATTTAGACAGAGAGGCCAACGGAATATCGATCGATAGCCAAGAAAGAGGGGTGTACCAGCTGACGATCAGGGCCCGTGACCATGGCAACCCTGCTCAGTCAAGCACAACAATAGTAAGTATGGAAAGCAAAGACTTTGGCCTTAAAGATTAAACCTACCCTACTCTAAACGTCAAACGATTCATTCACGAGGGTTAATAAAGAATTTTCTGGTTGTCAAGGTTACAGTAAAGATTGTCGACATCAACGACAACCCGCCAGTTTTCCCGCCAAACGGTTACAAGACGATGATCTCCGAAGGCGCCAAAGCAAACCAAGATGTTATTGCTGCCATAGCAACCGACAAAGACGCAGGAGAAAACAAGAGACTCACCTATGAATTGATATCAGGAAACACTGGAGGTAAGCCTCAAGAAACCCCTGATTCTGTAGTCCTGCAAAGTCCCGTGTTGTTCGTCCATAACAAAAAAATCTTTCTTGATTTCTTGTCAAGGAGATTTCAAACTTGATCCTGAGAGCGGGATGATCAAGACAGCAAGAAACCTTGAACGGCAACAAACTTTCTTGTACAATCTGACAGTAGGAGCAGCTGACCACGGGAAACCTTCCTTTTCAGCCACGGTAAGACCGCTTCTCTTTGTACGGATAATACAGCGCTTTCTTACGACCTATAAAGCACTTAATTTTGGCTCATTTCCATCAGATTTGAGGGGCACTTTGCATGAACACAATAGTTTTCATGTGCAGTGAAGGATAACAAGCTATTGTATTTATGCAAAGTGCCCCTCAAAGTCCAGAATAAAAAAACAGTGAATACGTACAGGAATGAAACGAGGAAAGTTTGAAAGGATTATATATAATTTGTGTTTTGGGTGAGCTCGGGGTTGATACTATTTGTTCTTTCTTTGCAGACTCGAGTTGAAATCACCGTGGGTGACATCAACGACAACAGTCCTGTCTTCAACCAGCAAAACTACTCGGCATCTGTGTACGAAAACAGCCCCGTGGGGACCCATCTAGTGAATATTAGAGCAAGCGATGCTGATAGCGGACAGAATGCTTATATCACTTATATCATCACACATGGGGATCCTTTGAATGTATTTGGTGTTGAAACAAAGGTAGAGCCGAAATCTTAAACGTTTTACATATATTTATTTTGCAATGGAAAGAATGCGTGGATTTAGTAGAGTTATCTATTTCTATAGAGTACCAAGCTGAACCTTAGAAAAATTTAGAGAGGGCGTTGTGTGAAATATTTGACCTCCTTCCTAGACTCTCCCTTCTAGTTAAAAAAAAAATGGTAAAAAATTCCCTCTCTTGCGGAAATAGAAGACTACTTCGCTCTCCAGCTGAGAGGAAGAGCCGTGTAAGCAGTAAAATATCTGCGCAAAGAGCATTAGTATTAGCATGTGCACGGGATTGAGTTTTTGGTTAACATCTTGTATGAATTCCGGTTTCCGAAACTTGGATCGCCAACTTTATGATTCTTGATCGGAACTTCGCAGATTCCGGAAACCGCATTCCTTTAAAAGTCAGTCTATGTCTTCACAGGGTAAACGGTCCAATCTATTCTTGCGTTTTTTCCTCATCCAGGCGAACCACGGTGAGTTAGTTGTTCAAGGTAACGTGGATCGTGAAGCAAAGGACTTCTACAACTTGACAGTAACAGCACGTGATGGAGGAGTACCGATCTCTAGACATGTGAGTAACGGCTAAACCAATCACAATGCGACTTGTAGCCTGTTCCATTCCAGTCATGCGACAATTCCCTTTAGTATTGTTTATTTGAAAACTATTTTTTGTTGAAGACTTTCATGGAAAATCCGCCAACTTTTTTCAAAGTTGGTCGAAACGGGCGGTTGTTGGTTGTTGATTGGTTGGTGGTTGGTTGGTAGGTGGTTGGTGGTTGGTTGGTTGGTTGGTGGTTGGTGGTTGGTTGGTTGGTTGGTGGTTGATGGTTGGTGGGGGGTGGGTGGGTGGACGGGTGGTGGATGGATTGGTTGGTTGGTTGGTGGTTGGTGGATGGGTTGGTGGTTGGTGGTTGGTGGGGGGTTGGTTGGTGGTTGGTGGTTGGTGGGTGGTGGGTG
>WUAP02012570.1:0-19860 GCA_015163945.2 Stichodactyla helianthus | reverse complement strand
TTACCGAAATCCTTTGCAGTCTTGGAGTGTTGACTGTTGCGTCCAGCTGCGACAACGATTTTTGAAATAGGTGTATATATAAACAGTTGAAGAATGTGTTGTTCCAGTTCGTTAGATAGGAATTCAACGTGAATAAATTAAATTACAAAGTGACAGCTGACTTCGTTAAAATTAAGACAACTTGCTCCCTTTGGTTTAAATCCAGACATTGTCACTTCACAGAAATATTATTAAGAAAGTGATATTAAGATATGAAATAAAAACAATCATCATATATGTTTTACTTTTTTTAGAAGAGATCATCTGTGCTTGGACTGAGCCAGGCTCTGAATACTAAACCCGTTACAAAGCCTTTCAAGCGTCCCAAATTTTCTGTGGTTACCAAAGAAGTGAAAGTGAGACGAGAACATATCGCAGAAAATCATGAATTTGGTGAAACGTTACCTGAAGTGAAAGACGACATTTTGGAAGAAAATATAGATGAAAGAAGAGAAACTTATGTGGTGAAAAGTGGAATTTCTGCGAACATTATTGGCCTAAACAAGAAACCTAAAGATCTCTTTCCTGGAGGACACAATGTTGATGAGAATAAAGCAAGCAATGAAAAGGAATGCAGGGAAATGGGAAGAAGTACAGAACTGCAAACTGAAAAAAAGAACACTGATGAAAAGAAAACAAGAAATACCAATGAGCGCAAAGAAAATAAAGTGCAAAAATATCCACAAGATGTTGTGAAGAATACAGTCTTGAGTGAAGCAAAGTTTGCTAAGGGAAGTATTGGTATAAAACCCTTTAAGATGGTTGATAACAAGATAGGGGATAAACCAAAACAGATGTCAACTGCTAAGCCTAAAATCTCTGTCCCAGCTGTTGATATTGAGAAAAAGAAGCTCACCTCTAGACCCAGAAAGGAAAAAAAGGTCTTACCAGGTCCAGTAGCTTTTTCTGTTGAACCAACCATCAAAAAACCAAAGCCAAAACCAGTTCTAAAGAATCACCAGAGAAAATCAAGCTCACAGATAGCTAATGGTAAGTTGTGATTTTTTAATATTTCTTAATGTTACAAATGTATGGGGTACAACTTAGCATTGCTATTGAAGTGGTGGGCTGAATTGATGCAAATTTTACAGGATCTTCACCTCTCAAGAAAACTAGAAAAGTGCAATTGAAAGTTGCATCACGTGGAGTTGCACCCACTAAACTGAACCTTGCAAGACCTCCCAAGACCAGTATACCACGCCATCCAATGCCATTTGCTGCTAAGAATATGTATTATGATGAACGGTGGATTGATAAGCAGGAGGAAGGTTTGTACCGTTACAATGACTGGCAGAGATTGATATAAAATTCTATCAGTAAATGAAATTACATTAGATAAGTTATCAAATTAAATAATTTATTAAATTACTATTACTATTATTAGGATTTACAAGATGGTTGAACTTTGTTCTGACTCCACCAGATGACTGTGAGATAATGTCGAAAAGCAACATTAAGAAAGGTACATTGTATAATGTAAAAGTGAAGTATGTAATAACAAATATTAATACAATATACTGCAGGTATGGCTAGGGGGTCTGTGACACAAAGAATAGGGAGAAGCTAAATAAAAGTGAAAATTACATTTAAGAAATTCCAAGAAATTAATCTTTGTCCATAACTTAACTTCACCACAGACCAAAGCACTATGTCATTGACTGCAACTAAATCAAGAGAATCATCCCAACCAAAAGCACCAAGCAAAGAAGAGCTGTCATTAAAAGCTTACACAGCTCGACGCAAGATGTCCCGCCTAAGGAGACTTGCCTGCCTACTCTACCAATCAGAACCAGTGATTTGTATCTTGAGAAAAATTGAAGCTGAAGTTGAAGAAGGTAGAATAGTAATCAGACCTGACAAAAAGATGCATGCAGATTTGGGTGAGTGGTATTATCATTCTGTTCTTTAGTTTCATTTTTCATTTTTCTTTTCAATTCAGAGTGCATTTCCTATTTGTTTTAGGAATTAAGAATAATGTTGTCAGTATGATACTTTCCTACAACCCTCTCTGGCTTAGGATTGGTTTAGAGGTAAGTGATATTTGCTACAAATCATTAAATCATAGTAATAAGGTTAACCAAATACAGTAGAGACAACTATTTTAATAATTTTTTTTCAATGCATTTTGCAATTTGATATTTTTATTTGTATTTTCAGACAACTTTTGGTGAAATAATTCCCATTCAGACAAACAGTGACGCTCAAGGTTTGGCCAGGTTTGTGTCGGACAGGTTGCTAGGCAACCCTGACATTGCCAGAGCATATGCACACCCCAAAGTACCTGGTCTGTACAGAGAGGGATATGTTGAACAACTAGCAAAGTTTACACTCAAGAAGTTTCTGTTTCTTGTCCTATTTCTTGACCGTGCTAAGCTGACACGACTTATTGATCATGACCCATGTTTGTTTGTCAAAGAAGCTGAGTTTAAGGTACATAATGTTGAATCTGTGGGTTTCCTTGTTGGGTAGTTATTGTGTGCAACAGAATAACCAGCCTTTGTGCATACTTTATTCAGTTAAACGTCTCAATCTCAATGGTAAGTCAATAGTTTAACTATTGTTTTTCTAACTATTATTCTAGTCAAGTCGAAGCATTCTTCTGGCGTTTTCCAGAGATTACTTAAAGGGAGAAGGTGATATCACTAAGCATCTTAGTTACTTGGGATACTCCGTTTCACATGAACAGGTAATCAGTCTTTAATAAACTCAATGATCGTCCTTAATCTTGTAAGTGTGCAGTGTGCTAACTTTTAGTGGGTATGATCAAAACAAAAACTGATACTCACTCAATTCTTTTTTCGTTTTCAGCGACCAATAGATGAATTCGATTATGCTGTAACAAACATTGCCATAGATTTAAGAGACGGCCTTCGACTAACGTAAGTCAGATTGTGTTCTCATTCAAAAAGTGCATAAATTAGACCTGAAGTTACTGAAGGATTGCAAACTGTTTTTTTTTTTGTAGGCGTGTTGTTGAGCTATTGACTCACAATTGGCAGCTGACACAAAACCTTCGAGTTCCTGCCATATCCAGACTGCAGGTATATGGTTAGATATTTATCTTGAGTTGATGAAGTCTATAGATGTTTGCTTCATTTGCTCTTAATGATTGAGAAAAGGTAGCTATGGTGGCCGGTTAGGGCCATGCATGATTTTTTTTAACTTGCGTGGTTTTTTTAGTGCTTTTCATTTTCGTTCTTTTTTTTGTTGTTGTTGTTGTTATTGCATTTTCCACAAATTCAAAAGCATGAACCTGTAATAGAAAATATCGATTCAAAACCCAAGATATTGACTTTTATTATATCCACATCACTGGATATGAGCAAACGCGCACTCTGATTGGTTCCTCTACTACTAGGATATCAGCTCATATCCCGTGAGTAGAGAAGTAAACAAAATGGTGGAGCATTTTGCTGATGTTATTTCACTTTTTAAACTT
The DNA here is from genome assembly GCA_015163945.2 of Stichodactyla helianthus. Taxonomy (NCBI): domain Eukaryota; kingdom Metazoa; phylum Cnidaria; class Anthozoa; order Actiniaria; family Stichodactylidae; genus Stichodactyla; species Stichodactyla helianthus. Next base: position 16,382 of record WUAP02012570.1, on the reverse strand, counting down.
GAAAATAATTAAAATTCTATATTTCTCACAGTCCAGTGGATATATCTCGAGTTATAAGTGGATATCTCAAGTTTTGAATCTATATTTTCTATTACAGGCTCATGCTTTTGAATTGGTGGAAAATGCAATAACAATAACAACAAAAAAAAGAACAAAAATGAAAACCACTAAAAAAAACATGATGCAAGTTTTAAAAAATCACGCATGGCCCTAACCAGCCACCATAGGTAGCAGATAGATTTATGAATTTCTCTTTCTGTCTCAGAAAATCCATAATGTGGAGGTTTTCATGAAGGCATTGAGAGAACACAATATTCAAGTAGGAGAAGGAACAGGTAACTGGATGGATGGAATGGATGGATGGATGGGATGGATGGATGGGATGGAACTAACATGTTTTTCTCTCATCCATGCACAGATAGTGGTATCAACCCACGTCATGTTGTTGACGGTCATCGAGAGAAGACTTTGCAGCTACTCTGGCTTATTATCTTTAATTTCCAGGTAAATTAGTGCTTAAAATCAATGTAAATCTCAAGAGGTTGTCTACAGATGACATACAATACTTTGTCACTTGTAAATGAAGAATAGTTGCACATGGCACATCTAAAAATCCTGAAATCAGTGATGGATAACTGAATGTAAAACCTATTTCCAAGCATTCCCTTTCATTTATAAGAACCTTCCTGGCAGTAACAATTTAGTAAATGACTATACTCATTATCTTCTCTCAAGGTGAACATTCTACTTAATGAGAAGCAGCTCCGAGAAGAGATTTATTTTTTAGAGCAAAACCAGGAGCTCCAGAATCGTCTTGAGACAATGACTGTTGATGGGTCCAAAATCCTTGGGTTGCCTCGAAGCAAACGGGAATCCCTCGAGAATAATGTATATTTCAAGTCACCTCGCCTTAGCCTTCTTTTGAAGTGGTGCAGATATGTCTGTAAGCTTTATGGAATGCAGGTATGTTGGAAAACACAATGAAGGAAGTAAACTCTGTTTTGTATATATGAAATAAACTTAAAATGAATAACGAGAAGTTGAGAAATGAAATGAACTCAGAAAAAATCTGAGCTCCAGATGGGATTTGAACCCACGACCTTCTGTATACTAGTCGGACCTCAGATTTTCAAATCTTTTTGTCTTTGCAGGTTGAAAACTTTACAGTCTCTTTCTCTGATGGCCGTGCCCTATGCTACTTGCTGCACTATTATCATCCGCACTTACTCCCCCTGGATATGATCAACCAAGAGACAACTTTGACCAGAAATCCGGGGCTACAGAACAACAGTGATAGCGAAGAGGATGAGGGTATCATAACTGACTCGTGGGCTGGCAGCTTCAGTCCAGGTTAGCTTTTTCCTGTCTATTTATTACTAATAACTAAAAACTCAACACTATTTTTTCTACTATTACAGTCGATGATGTCAAAATTAGTTGTTGAAAGCTTAATTGTGATGCTGTTTCTAGGTTCTGGTAGAAATCTTGAGATTGAAAGACTGAAGGCAAATGAGAGAGAAAACTTCAAACTTCTTGCTAAAAAGGTAAGTTGGAAATAAATTTTGACTCTGTGATTAACGCAGTACCACCAACTAAATTCACATACCCACAAGCAAAGTGTAAAGCTGGGATGATCACCACCCATACACAGAAGCATGACATTTTCTCAGATTCGTAGACTTATTGAATAATTTCTTTTTATCAGGTTCAAGCACTTGGAGGAGTCCCTCTAATGGCGAAATTTTCGGACATGTCAAACACAATACCTGACGAAAAGGTGGGAAAATAATTTTCGTTCATCGTTCGTCTTTTTTAGGTTGAAATTTCGTTTAAATTGGTTGAAATTTGTTTTTCAGGTTGTTATTACTTACACGTCGTACCTCTGTGCTCGGCTGTTGGATCTTCGTGAGGAAACGCGAGCAGCGCGTACGATTCAAGTTGCTTGGAAGAAATATTTGTTGAGGAAACAGTTAGAAAGAAGAAAAAACTTGAGTGGTGCAGCAGTCTTGGCTCAGGTACAATGCTGTACTCAAAATACGTGTTTATTCCTTTCTCTATTCCTTCCTTCCTTGCCTTCCTTCCTTTCCTTTCCTTTTGCCTTTTCCTTCTGTTTATCCAATCCATCAACCTTAAGCCTTCTTTTCCCCTCTGACCTTTCTTGCTGGCACTCGTCTCTTTGCATATTTTTCATTTTTTGTTTCTTCCTTGATTTATCCGCCTCTTAATTATTCATCTATTCATCTATAATTACGATAATGGCCATTTTTTCCAGGCCTATGCTAGAAGCGCCATAGTTCGACGCAGATTTCTGAGACTGAGGAAGGCAGCTGTCGTTATCCAGTCAGCTTATCGTGGACACCGTGCTCGTCTCCAAATAACCCTCGAACACCAAGCTGCAAGACGAATCCAGGCAAAATTCCGAGCCACGAGAAATATGTGTCACGAAAGAGAAGAATTCCTACGTTACAGGAAAGCAATTGTGTCCATGCAAGCCTTGCTACGAGGAAAGCAATACAGGGAAATGGTGAAGAAGATTCGAGCTGCTGTGAAAATACAAGCCATGTGGAGATGTTACAAGGAAAGGGGACGCTATCTTGAGACCAGAAAAGCTGTCATTTTGTGCCAGAGATTAAAAAGAGGGACACGTCAGAGGAAGAATTTCCTCCGCTTGAAAACCGCAGCAGTTCTAATCCAAAGCCACGTACGAGCAATCATTGCCAGAAATGAAGAAAGAAAAAAGTATGAGCTTACAAGAAATGCCGTCATAACTATCCAAGCATTTTACCACGGCCATCAAGCAAGACTTCAAGTAAAGAAGACACTCGCAGCCATTATAATCCAGAAGTATTTCAGAATGAAAAAACAACTTAGTGTTTACATAAAGCAAAGAGAAGCAGCGATGAAGATTCAGGCAATCGTAAGGAAATATCTAGCTCAAAAGAATTACACTCGCCTGAAGGTTGCTACCTGTCTGATACAGAACCGATACAGAGCCTACCGGGTTGGTCGTGAACAGAGAGAGAAACATCAGATGATGAGGTCATGTTGTGTGAAGATACAAGCTTTACAGAGAGGTTATTTAATGAGGAAGAGGTTCTTGATGCTGAAGAACTCGACCATAAAGATTCAAGCTGCCATTAGAAAGGTTCTCGCTCAGTCGCAATACCAAAAACTTCGTCGCTCTGCTATCGCTATCCAACAGTATTACAGAAGCTATCTGTTGATGAAACAAGTCCGCAAGGATTACAAACGCCAGAAAACTGCTGTCATAACTATCCAGGCTTTCTACAGAAGTAATCAGTTCAGGAAGTCGTTTTTGAAGACTAAGATGACTGCCGTGAAGATACAAGCTTGTTTCCGTGGCTACCAGGAAAGAAAGCACTTTCTTCGACTTAAGAATTCCGCCATTGTTTTACAGCGACGATATCTAGCTGTAAGTAGAGGAAGGCAAGAGCGCTTGTTGTATCATATCAAGAGAGGAGCGATGATAACTATTCAAGCTGCCGTCAGAGGTTTTCTAGTAAGGCAGAGCATTAAACACCAGCATGTTGCAGCAACAACTATTCAAGCTACGTACAGATGCTACGCACAAAAGTCCCGCTACAACCAAATGAAGAAAGCTTGTGAGGTTCTGCAAACTCGTTATAGAGCTGCGCGGGATGGCCAAATGGAAAAGGCTCGCTACCAGAGAATCAGAGGTGCCGTAATAGTAATCCAAGCTGTTTTAAGAGGTAAAGCAGTGAGAAAGGACATAAGCAGACAGAACAAAGCAGCTGTAATCATCCAGGCCGCCTATCGACGCTACACTCAAAGATCAAAGTTTCTGACAACAAGGAAAGCATCTATCACCATTCAGTGCTGGTACAGAGCAATTCAGCTGCGCATAATCGAAGAAGAGAGGTACAAGAATACAAGAGCTGCAGTTCTTACTTTACAAGCAGTGGTCAGAGGATTTCAAGCCAGGAAATTCTACCAGAGACTCAAAGCTGTGGTGTGTCTTCAGTCAGCAGTGCGTGGTTGTCTTGTTCGACGAGAGGTCAGGAGAATGAATGGCGCTGCTCTTTGCATTCAAACATTTTATCGAGGATTCGCGGCACAGAAGAAATACCGCGCCATCAAAGAATCAGTTTTAACGATCCAAGCATACTACAAGGCTTTTATATTAGGAAAGCAAGAAGTTAATAAGTATCAAGCAATGAGAAATGCTGCCGTAAGGATACAGTCAGTCTATCGCGGTTACCTCGCGAGAAACAACTACAGTTCAACGAGAAAGGCAATCATTTGTATCCAGGCTGCTGCGCGTTGCTTCCTGGCCGCGAGACACTATAGAAAACTGAGACAAGTAACAATTTCCATGCAGCAGAGGCACCGAGCTAACTTGCTTCTTCTAAAGGAGTATATGTGCTACCACATTCAACGTGGGGCTTGTATTGTTATACAGACAGCTGTACGACGCTATTTAGTAAGAACCAAGTTCCTCGCGATTAAGGCTGCAGCCATTACAATGCAAAGAAGATACCGAGCTGTAACTTCAGGACGACAGCAGAGAGACGAATACAAAAGAATCAAAGCAGCAACGCTCACTGTCCAGTCCTTTACACGAGGATTGATTGCAAGAAAGCATGTTAGAGAACGTCGCTCAGCAAGAACAATCCAGGCGCTCTATCGGATGTACACCTCACGGAAGTCTTACCAGGAGTATCGACACATTGTTATCAAAATCCAGGCTCTAGTTCGTATGGTTCAGCAAAGACACCGTTATAAAGCGTTGAAAGCGGCCGCTTTGATAGTACAGCTTCGTTATCGAGCAGCACTCTTGGGAAGAGCTGTTCAGAGAAACTACAAAATGTTACAATCTGCAACTGTTGTCATCCAGAAGATGTACAGAGGATTCAAAGCCAGAAAAGTGGTTGAAAGAATTCGTGCGGCTGTGAGAATTCAAGCGATCTACAAAGCCTATATCGCCCGTAAAGAGTTCTTGAAAATCAAAAGATCTGTTGTGATAATCCAGTCTAATTTGCGGACGACGATAGCAGTACGGCAGTTCCAAGAAACTCGCCAGGCTGTCATTACTTTTCAGAGAAGATACAGGGCGCAGAAGTCGATGGAAGAGGAGCGCATGAAATATCTAACGATAAAGAAATCTGTCATCTTGATACAAGCAATGGCACGAGGACTGCAATCCAGAAACCGTTATCTGTCATTGAGGAAGGCGACGATTTGCCTTCAAAGGAAATACAGAGCCACAATCGCTGCGACAGAGAAAAGGAAAGAGTTTCTGAGGCTTAGGATTTCTGCGATAGTCGTGCAGTCTGCCTTTAGAGGGTTAAAGGCAAGACAATTGGCTATGCAGATGCGCGCAGCAAGAACTATCCAATCCTTTTACAAGATGCATGTGTTGCGAAAGGACTTCTTGTTAACAAGGAAAGCAGTTGTGAAAATTCAAGCGTGTGTCAGAATGAGAAAAGCTAGTAGGGAGTTTTCAATCTTAAAATCAGCGGCTTTGACCTGCCAAACGTTGTTCCGCGCAAACAAACAATGCAGAGAGCAAAGACGATATTTCACAAGCCTCCGCGAGAGCGTAATTCTTATGCAGTCTCTTCAAAGAGGTATCATGGCGCGTAAACGAATGAAGAAGATGATACAAGAGAAAAAAGACGCTGTCGATGCAGCAACAAAGATACAGAAATACTATCGAGGATATCTTGAGATGCAGTATCTGTATTTCCGTTTTCATTATATTCGAGGTGCAATCATCACCATACAGTCAGTATATCGTGGACATGTTGCAAGGAATTACACTCGTAGGGTCAAGGCTGCTGGAAAGATACAATCATATTATCGTGGTTTTGTTGCAAGAAAGTCATATCACGTTGCACGAAAATCCATTGTTTCTGTACAGGCGATGGTACGATGCCATCAGGCTCGTGTAAGCTACCTGAAGATGAAGAATGCTGCTATTACATGTCAGCAGCGATGCAGAGCAACAAGAAAGATGCGCGAAGAGCTTCAACGCTACCAAAAGACCAAAAAAGCAATAATAAAGATACAAGCAGCTTGGCGAGGCCACGCGAGGAGGGGAAAATATATGAAGGCGTTGGAGTCTATTGTCAAGATTCAGGCTGTAGCGAAGATGTACATCGTGAGAAGAGAATACAAGCGTATGAAAGAGGCCGCGCTGGTGCTGCAGTATCGTTACCACGCTCTCTGCCTTGGTCGGGTTGTACGTAGCGATTACGCCCACGTAAAGAAAGCTGCACTTACTATTCAGGTGAGATTCTCGTATATTTTTGTTGGGTTTGGTTAGATTTGCGGGGAAAATTCTTAGCCCACGGCACGATTACGGTAGGGATTGTTTAGCTTCGCCAGGTGCGTTTTCGTATAACATCATGTTTTTTTGTTGTTGTTGTTGTTGTTCCTCTTCAGTCATTTTATCGTGGATATCAAGCTAGAAAATATGCACGTCAAATATACTCGGCACGAATAATTCAAAGACGATTCCGAGCGGTTTTTGAAGGCAAAGCAGTGCGCCTTGAGTACGTCTTAATGAAGAGGTCAGCTGTCATTATACAAGCTGCTTATCGGGGTTATCGAGGACGAAGGAAAGCAAGATTACACCAAGCAGCGAGATTAATCCAAGCGAATGTGAGAGGATACATCGCAAGGAAACAAGTGAAGGTAAGCTTTAAGGGTGCGAGAGGATGCGGTAAGGGCTCAAGGCCAACAAGAAAAGAAAACGCCTAAAGAGCATTGGAATTGATCAACTATAGTTAAGGCTCGGACACACGATGCGACGTTGTTTGCAACGGGGAAATCGCACCGTATGTTCACCCGTGTAACTGTTGCACGCGAAGTTGCAGAAGTAGAAACGAGTTCTACTTTTACGGGTGGAAACACGATTTCCCTGTTGCAAGCAACGTCGCATGGAGTGTCCGAGCCTTTAAGGTGTTTTCCTCCAAAGATCCTTTTCGATGACTAAAAATTTTCCGTACTTATTTTTAAAACAGCAAGTGAAAGAAGAACAGCGAAGGCGGTTGACGAGATTCTCTGCTGCAGTACATCATCATATGTCAGCCATCAGAATACAAAGAGCTTACAGGCAAGCACGAGCCATAGCTCTAGCCAAGAAACAGATGGATTCTGTTCTTTATATACAAGTAAGAATACGAATTTGGTGTCTGTTATGAATATTGTTTATATACAGTAGCGAGAATTACCGCATGCTATCACAACTATTTTCCTAATCACTCGGGCGTAGACTACAATTCCAGGTGTTAGTTTTAACCAGTTTTTGTTATTGTAGTGCTGGTGGCGAGCTACATTGCTTCGTCGACGCTTCCTAGCCATACGAAAAGCAGTCATTTTCATCCAAAGAACAGCACGTCGCAATCTGGAGCTCAAGCATCGAGCAGCGACTAGAATCCAGGCTATTGCTCGTGTATGGCTGGCGAGGCGGACTGTTGTCAAGATGAACGCCGCGGCATTACGCATACAGGTAAATGAAATGCAAATAGAAATTCACAGTATCGATTGTTATGAGCGAGAGTTTGTATGATACTTACAAAGCTATTACTAATCCATAGGCATTATGGCGTGGTTATCAAGTTCGTCGTCGAGTAACAAGCTTGAAGATCAAAGCAGCGCGCAGGCGCATTAGAGCAGCAAACAACGCAGCCACCGAGTCCATGAAGCTTTGCAATCGTACGAGATCAGCACTTGATTACTTGCTGCGGTGTAAAAATCTGACTACGATATTTGATGTACTTGTTAATTTGGGTAAGTAAGCATACTTCTTATTGACGTCTTCTTCTCCCTTCTCCTTGGAATTCTTCTTCCTCTTCTAACTACCTCCTCCTTTAGCAAAAATAAGTACATAGGTTCTCGCATTGATACCATTTTTATTTTCCTTACAGAGGTTGTAACCCGTCTATCTTACGTGTGCTGTGAACAGCTTGTCAAAGACAAAGCATTAAGAGTTATTTTCACTGTCATAAGGAGCTCCAATCGCAGCGTACCGTACATGGAAATATTGAAATACGCTTTAGCAATTCTCATTAACTTAGCCAAGGTAATGAATATATATCATTTATTAGAGAACGTCCTTTTAGTGTAACAAGGAAGTCAAGGGTCTAGACTCTGCGCAACTGCAACACTTGTTGTAGTTTTACCTGGTGTTGATTGTACCCACGCTATACCAGAATGCACTGCTTTGTTATTGCATTTCTAATTAATGTGCAAACAATTCTTGATGGTATTATTCGTTATCCTTTCAATCTAGTGTCCAACAACCTATCGTGCTGTGTACGAAGAGCAAGATTCCATCATCACTCTGCTGGAGCTCATTACCATCTTTAGAGAAAAGGAGCAAATCTTTTCCAAAGCATGTTGTCTGCTTACTATTTTGGCGCGTCGTGATGGCGATATACTACAGGTAAACTAACACGTTAGAGAAATATGGAGAGTGATTATCGAACGTTCCCCAGACCACATCGATGGGCCGGCAAATCTGCATGGAAAATGAAAGAGGGTCATATATGTTAGGCACTAGGGAAAAAAGAAGTTATTCCCTGCTTTGAAACCTCAGTTGGGACGGAGGGTATCTTCACATTTGCGCTGTGGAATACTTCTCAGTTCTGTATGGTCTAGCTAGACCTAGATTATGTTGCAAGAACCCAACAATTTGGGGCAATTCATGCGTAAGCTTTATGCCCCGCGTACCAATATTGTACGATCAATCTTCATTCGTCCACGACTTCATATAAGATCGAATATGTATGGAACCTAATGTTTATTGTGCACTGTGTTGTTTACAGGAAATGCTGAATACACCAAAGATGACTGAAAAAATCAAGAGCGCGCACTACCTGATCACTCGAAAATGTAACCTAGTGAAAAGAAGAAGCGTCGTCAAGGCAAAGATGGCACAAAGTACTCCTTACAAGAACGCCCAACCCTCTACTCCCTGCGTACGAACGCCTTTCAAGTCCCACACGCCTTTCAAGGGAAGAAAAATATCTGAATGGGCAATGTGGCAGGAATATGTAAACAAAGTGAAAGATCCTCTACAGGCTGTGCGCTCCCTTATGCGTGTTTTACACTTAGATTATGAATCGAACGTGAATTAGCTTGACGAACTCAATTTGTAAAAAAAAAACATCGGAAGACTGGAAGGAAGGTGACGCTGGCCACGAGAGGTGTATATAGACTATGAATAGGTTTATTTTTCCAATATTGTGTATGTAGTTATTTTGATAATCTTTGTGTAATATTTTATATTTTCTAGTACCATGATCATCCATTTCCTTAGGAGTGATTACAAACCACAACAGACCTTCCCCCACATCATCCCCAGGTCTCCTTGAACTTCAAGTCGAGGTTAAAGTAGACAGTCTTAAACATTCACTACATCTTGCCTACTCTAACCTCGAGCTGAAGCATCGCTCAAGGGCAATGGAGCATATCTAACGCAGACAAGATACTTGGATCCCTACTTGAGAACCATAAAAAAACGATTTTAGGGTCGATGTAAATAGTTGACACGTATCTCTTAACTTTAGTTATCGTTCAAAATCTATCAAAATGTAAATAGCTTGTTACCAAGGGTTCGGATGTAGAACAGGCTGAATATACTGATATTTGAGCAAAGTTTGGGCGTTTAGCTACAAATAAACTCGCCCTTGAACAACAACTTCGTTTTGAATTTATTAATCATGCGTGTAAAGTTTGAGATGGTGATCGTGGTGGTGGTGGCGATGATTATAATGGTGGAAGTGAGGGTGAAGGTTACGATCACAATAACTATAAATAAGAGAAAAAAAATTCTAGAAACAGAGGACAAAAATGCTTCCTCGTAAGAGGAACACGGAATAAACGAACATTTCTAGCACACCTTGGATGACCCAGACAACCTTTAGTGTGGAATGGTGTTATAGGTGGGCGTAATGTTTATAAACATTAACAATAGGTTTTGTCACATTGCTTTGTTGGATGATCCAATAGATTTTTGGTTGGCAATTTATTAACTAAAACAAACTACGTCATCGTAAAAATAAAAAATGATAAAAGTCAGGAAACAATCCACGCGTTACAACTTTTTAATTTATCAAAAATATTTGGGCAGGATATCAGAAATATTTTATAATTCTAAAATAACATAAAAGCGAAGAAAAACACTTCAATGTAATAGCTGTGTAGTGTCGGTAGAAATCGCAGACTAAGAACTACAGAAGTTACCTAAAGGAACTTGATACATATTTATGAACAAAGATGTATGTCGCATAACACGCAATGGATTTATGCAATGCCTGTTTTTGTATTTCAAAACCCAACTCGATCACAGAATGAGGAATTCCTAAATGAACAATAAGTTTTCTGAATCTAATATCTTTATCTTTTTTCAATATCCTGAAGTTATATTTTAATTTTTAGCATTGCATGGTGATTTTGGATGCTTCAATTAGCTTGAGGTATTCCTCTCATGACTAGATTTGTATTATATGGTACACAAGAATAAATTATTGACCGCTGCATAGCAGGTTCAGTGACTAACTGGATAACTATTGTCTTTGAGGGGCACCAAGAATTCTCTCCCATATCACTTAGCAAGTAAGTTCTACGTAACTTAAAAGTTTATTTCACAAATTCAGTTGTTTAACACACTTAAATTTTAAACGCTATTTAATTAGTTATATTCATAGACGCTAGTTAATAAAAAAACCGTAAATATCGAATTATTTTGATTGGCTCTTGTACTCGCAGTAAAACACGATTGAAACTGGTTTAGCACAAGTTTTTGGAATTTTCTTTCGGCTTGTTTGGAATCGCTATATCGTAGAGGCAAAGCTAAGCGAAAATATTATACTAACTATAGTCCTTGACATCCAGACCTAAGGCACAATAGTCTTCCCGTTAAGCTGCTTAAGTCAAGACAGCCAGCATTCGAAAGAGCACAGCACATTAAGAATATTATTCAAGCAAACTTTCAGTGCTTTTGCGGAAATATCTCGGATGTTACCGCGATTTAAAATTAGGAGGATTTGTATGTGAAGAAACAAGGGCTAACCGGCTTCCTTTTCATGATTTTGGCACATTTTAAATGCTTTATGACTGTTTTTAACATAACACACGTGTAGTCTTTCGTATGATGACAAAATACTTTCTTAAACCATTCATGTTGTTTGGCAAAGTGAGGGTCGATAAAAAATTAAACTGAATTAATATCAATAATTTGATTGATAGTTTGATTTTTGCTTGGTTGCTAAACGACTTTTCGATTGACTCAAGGTTTGTTGGATAATCTAAGCGCTTTGAAGTTGGCGATTCAAAGTCTAACAGACCACCGTCAGTACAGGCGTCCCCCGTCAGACCGTTTTTTCAAGGTTGCGCGCGCATCCAAACTGAACGGGCCACAAAACTGAAAAAGACAAAATCTAAAAATAGACAAATTTTATTTTCAAAGAAGAAAACAATTACTTTCGTGAATTCTTGTTTAAAAATTTCAAGTCTAAAAACTGTAAGATAATCATGCCCCTATTTTCATGGCCCGTCAAGTTTCTCGAGGTCTATTAACCAAGCTAGATGACAAGACGCGGGTATCAAAGTCCATTTGCTTCGAGATTTGATTGGAGAGTATATCGCGTAAAATCACGCCACGTTATACAAGATATTACGATTCATTATAGACCCTATGCAATGATGGCCGCTTGATTTCCATCAATCAAAAGCTTAATGAGTTGAGAGGGAATATTTTGTTTTCACATGAAAGACCATCAGTGAATTAGTAAATGTGCACAGTTTCAAAGCATAATGATAAAACTCTGCCGAGTTATAAGCATCTAAATGTACCAAAAACATGAAATGAGACTGTTCGGGCGGTACCTTTGCTGTGTTTCACATACGAATTCTCCTAAATCGCTGTAATTGTTCTGGTATTTTCACTCGCCATACTGGCGCGCCAAAATACGAACGACTCGTACAAATATTCATCATGGTTAATGGATCAATTCATGCGACACTGAGGAGATAATTGTATCACACAAACGCATAGCCCATTCGTGGAAATAAGAGGGGAGGGGTCGGGAAAGAAACCTATAGCACCTAAAACACGATAAAAGGGAATTATTTGTTATATTTTAACGTATAATTGTCTTACAGTAAATATTTAAGCGAATATTAAATAAAAACTATAAATTGTGAGCAACCCTTTTTTATCATAATGACAATAAAACAAACTGAAGTGTGGGTACCAGTGCGCACTTACGTAAGTTAGTGTGCAGTGCATGCGTGCGTGAACGAGAGAGCACGCATCTGGGTGGGCGCGTGATTTGACACTAAGTGATTGAATATTAAAACGCGTCGCGAAAGCCATTCTGAATAACTTTGCGTAAAAACACACATTCATATTATATAGTCATATTACTTGTAGGTCAACCAACAATGTCCCAGGTTCATCGTGATGTTGTTGTCATCGGCGCTGGTTGGTCAGGTTTGTTGTCATGTAAATACATGCTAGAAGAACGCCTCTCAGTGGTGGTGCTGGAAAAACGCCCTGACATAGGTGGCGTATGGAAGTATTCTGACGACCCTGATATCTTGACCGTCATGAAACGAACTCAATGCACCTCTTCGTCATCGTTGACTGAGATCTCGGACTTCCCTATGCCAGACGAAATGGGTGAATTTCCCCGACATCATCAGATTTATCAGTACTTGAATGACTTCTGCGACGCCTTTGCTCTTCGTCCTCATATTCGTCTTAGCTGTGGGGTCATAAAAGCTGAAAAAAATGCTGATAAATGGGAAGTTCTTAGTGAAGACGGTACTACATACATCAGTAGTAAACTTGTGGTGTGTGCTGGAGTCCATCAGAAACCAAACCGTGAGTTAGAGAATACGCTGTTAAGCGGCTACACTGGTGAGATCATGCACTCTGGTACTCTGAAGTCCTTTATTACCGAGCACAAGGGTAAACGGATAATGATCGTTGGGGGTGGAGAAACCGCCGCGGACATCGTAGAGGAATGGTACCAAGGCGGTGTTAGTCAGATTATCTGGAGCATACCACGTGGTCAGCACTTTTTTAGGAAATATGCAAAGATTTTGCCCGGCAGACAGCCACAAACTCTGGACAAAGCGTCCTCAAGATTACTGAAAACCTTAGCACCTCACCCTAAGGGGAAGCCAGGTTTGTGTTTATTTAGTTTATAGGTGGGCGTAGCGTTTATTAACATTGTCATTGTGATATTAATGTGCCAACCATTTTAACAATAGGTTTTGTCACATTGCTTTGTTGGATGATCCAATAGATTTTTTGGTTAGCAATTTAAATGAAATGTACGATTAACCAAAACAAGATACTTCATGGTACGCCCACCTATACACACATAATTTTTGGAGGAAGAAAAATGCAAGAAAAATGTGTCTTAACCTCACTATGATCCTCTCTGGGAAGATTTCTTTGTCAATATTCCTTTTAAGTTCAAGTTTAAGAAGAAATACGGCACTGTGCTGTCAGTGATATCCCATCTTGAAGTCGTTCATGATACCTAAATATTTTTATTTCCAGGTCTATCTTGGGTCTGTCATTGGACTACCGCTGGTTCGTTGCTGGCATATCAAGGCCATGGAATCCCTGAATGGAAAAACGATGCTGACTTTTTTCACTTTTTCATTAACAAAAATGGCCACGTGTTGGACTTGGTAGACTACGAGCGTGTCATACCAAAAGGTAAGGTCCGTCTCAAAATACCGCTGTGACTTGCCGGTCATTAGTTGACATAACAAGAGAAACTGACGAAAAATCTCTCGCTTAGCTACCGGTACACCAACATGGTGGTGATGACGTCACATCTATGCTAATGCAAAGACATGGCGGCCATGTTGGCGGACCTAACAAGGCAAGCTAACAAGAAATCTTTCGTTAACGGTACACCAACATGGCGGTGATGACGACACATCTATTCAAGTGTAAAGACATGGCGGCCATGTTGGTGTACCTATAAGAGAAGCTAACGAGTATTCTGTAATAAATTGTACGCCATGAAACTGGCGGCCTTGACACATGCTCTAAAGGTGATCGCAGTTTTTAATGCTGACTTTACTATTTCTTGCTAAAATGAAGGAGCCATCGATGGTACACAAGGGAAGAGGATATATTTCAGTGACGGCACAGAAGCAGAGGTAGACGTCATAATACAATGCACTGGTTATCACACAGAGTTCCTCTTTTTGCCTCTAAACTACCAAGTCCCACTCACCAATAACTACAAATTCATTTTCAACGTGGAAGACCCTAGCTTAGCTTTCATTGGTTACGTCCGTCCCATCGTTGGCTCAATTCCTATCATTTCCGAGGCTCAGTCATGTCTAGCCTCAAGGGTCTTCAGTGGGACCGTTCAACTTCCAGAGAATGGCGACTTGGTAAATGAAACCAACCAAGATGCTGAATTCTGGTCTAACTACTTCAAAGATTCTTCAAAGCGGCTTTCGACTCTTGTTGAAGCATATACCTATCTTGATGATTTACTGGCCAAGACTGGTAGATGGGTCGACCAATTACAATTGTTTAAAGACAGCCCACGTGATTGGTTAACATCCGTGACGTCCCCAGCGTGCGCCAGTTACTTAAGGTTGACACACAAAGGGGAAGAAAGAGAGAAAGCCTTGGCTAATCTCAGACGACGTGGTAAGGGATGCTTGGGCCCGATACATTTCTTGCTCATAATGTTTTGCCGTCTCATTTGGTTTGATTGGTGGCTCATTCTTCTTGGTAAAATGAAGTACGTGTTTCAAACTAACAAGTATTGCAGGAAGATGCAGAGCTATGCGCCGGTGAGGTTTATCAACTGGGTGTGGACGACGCCTAAGCGATGGCTCTTCGATAACAAGACAAGAGCTTAACACATCCAACTTTATCACATCCAAGTCCAAACGACATTCATATTGAAAATCAAATCCAATAATTAATAGAGACGGTTTAGAACCAAATTCATTTGTACATCAATTGGTCATATGCATTGACAAGTCACGTGATCGGTTATCACGTGATCGAATAGCTGAACTCTCGAGATACTCTGTCGTAAATTTGATCCGAATTATATATCAATAAACCATGCATTTAAACTATATGAATATCTTAAATGTTCTTGAATTGTATTCGCTCTGACTACCAAATCCTCACCAAGCCCTCGAGGACATACCCTTTCTGTTACCGTTTTAATGTATTCGCATACTTTTATGCACGGGATTTTGCTGAAAAACGAGCTATTACTCGCCATATTTGGTAAAACCAGACAGCTTCTTATCTAAATGTGTCAGCTTTACGTACAAAAAAGTATGCGAATACATTTAAGTGGTCATACTTTTGCGCGCTGTAAGCAATATTTCCATAAAGAAATCCGATCTTTTCCGCTTAATATTTCAAACTATGTGCTTAAAATCCCACCCTTCTCCTTCTTCCTTTAGAAAAAACTCAAAATCTAAGCGCTTTTTAAGCTTTCTCATGCAGTTTCAAGTTTCGTAAGATTGACGTGAGCTTCGATAAGATCACATATTTCATGGCCAATGCAGCACTTACGAGTTCGCTAGCCTTGTAGTTGATAGAAAGCAATAGCCTACCATCTCTATTAACTACGCTTGTCTTTACTGCTTCAATTTACTCTACCTTTTTGCATTTTTTCTAATATTTTTATGCGAAGTACTTTTACTTTGTTTCCTTGTTTTCTTGGGAATTTCTTCTTGTTTACTGACTTCTTCCTGTAATTGAATGCCACCAAGAAACCATAAAAATTCATGAAGTCTTTGTTTTCAAACTTAACGCTGACCAGGTTTCTTTAGTCAACTTACATGTATGTGTTTGACTTTGACAGACAGACAGACAAATGTGAAGAGGAGAGACAGATCTCTGCTCTCGGCAGTTGTTATAAAGAAGTGTGTCACATGCACACCGTTTCTTTTGCAACTGGCTTGGCTGGGACCGCGGAGCGTAATTTTGATTGGGGAGGCTAACGACCGCCAAAGGATAACTTAGTATTTATATATAAATAGTAAATAGGTAATTCAAGTAGGTCGGTGCAATTCCTATAGTAGGTCGGTGCAATTCCTATAGTAGGTCCGTGCAATTCCTATAGTAGGCCGGTGCAATTCCTATAGTAGGTCCGTGCAATTCCTATAGTAGGCCGGTGCAATTCCTATGGTGGTCGGTGCAATTCCTATGGTAGGCCGGTGCAATTCCTATAGTAGGTCGGTGCAATTCCTATAGTAGGCCGGTGCAATTCCTATGGTGGTCGGTGCAATTCCTATGGTGGTCGGTGCAATTCCTATAGTAGGCCGGTGCAATTCCTATAGTAGGCCGGTGCAATTCCTATAGTAGGTCGGTGCAATTC
>WUAP02012459.1:0-19865 GCA_015163945.2 Stichodactyla helianthus | reverse complement strand
TTAATGAGCAGTACGCTACTGAGTCTGCGTACGTTGCTTACGATTATGATTACGACGCTAGTGTGAACCAGGCTTAATAGTTTTAGTGTGTGTACAAAAACCCCAAGACAGTCAAATCACCAAACAATGGCTTGCTTGCATTGTTTTCTCTATAAAACTTTTTCTGAAAACAAAGGCCTTCATATCTTGAATGATCACGGAAATTTTTGGGAGGCAAAGTTCGAGGTTAGAGTAGACAAAATGCTAGTCTATTCAGATTAAGACTTGTAACTAGTCAGTGGTTCTTGGTCAATTCAGGTGAATTCGAGGAGACCTTTTGTATTGATATTCAGCTACTGGATAATATCCTTCATGTATATATGCAACTCATTGACGTTAATAATAAACGTTTCAAATCACAGCCTCTAGTGTGAATAATAAATTGATTTAGAAAAGGACTAAATCTACGACCTGCCATTGTTATGAGCACGTTTGAAGGAGACGATACATGCTTAGTCCCGAATCGTGATACATCAACATTTTGACGAGATATATCCTCCGACACTGACACTGATTACACATGTACACACTCTCTCGTCTCTCACCACAGAGCGCCCATCTCTTGAATTTGCTATTTTTAAAAATAAATAAATAAATGAGAGAAAAGAGAAAAGTACATAGCACAACATGATATAATTGCGGTGGTATAGGCTGTGTTCCCACCAACCTCGTCCTCATGGCCCTCGCTATTTTTAAAATTGCGGACGCTCTCGAGAAGAGTGTCCGGACATCGAGCGTCCGTCATTTTGAAAATAGCGAGAAGAGAAGGGCCTGAGGACAAGGTTGTGCTCTACCCACAGGTAACCCATTATTTAATTTCAACAGTTCCATCTCAGACTCGCGCTGTTGCTATGTTAGTTGCGCACAAGGTTATATTGTTAGTTTCCATAGAAGCTCGGTAGGAAACCTTTTTAAAAATCACGAAGAGGAAGCCTCTTTATCCTTGACTGTAAATTATGCTTGCCTATTAACAGAATACAATTTGACTAATGGTCTATTTGTAGTGGAGCTACCCTTTAGCTTATGAAAAAAGATATAGTCAGATAAAATATCATACAGGAAGAGTTTTCTCTTCTGTGTTGCTGAAAAACTAAAATGGATCGATATAAGTAACGACTCTCTGGAGCGGTACGGTGCTGACTTAAGCGCGTACACGGTACGGTATGCTATACCACTGAAAAGGCTTTCCTTGTTCGTATGAGCCGCGATCCAAGGCCACCGCGTAGTTGCTGTTAAGATGAAAGATGGTGCAGCTACTGAGCTTCTTCGATCTTTGGACAGTCACCTTAGATTGGAGCCTAGCTCTGTCGTTTAACAACGACGAAAAAGGTTGTAAAGTTTCGCCGTATCGTTTAGTCCCACTCATACGAAATCCGCCTTTTTGGTTAGCGCGCGTAATTTCACTGATTGTGACGTATAATAATGAATCATGACGCAACTTGTATCAGAATCAGAACTTGTCATGATATCCCAGTTAAAATCGTTTTTGGAAGGAAAGAAAGGTGTTCTCAGAAGCCCGCCAGGTGAAGCTGAAGAGCCAAAACTGATCAGCCTTTTTCACGATCTGCCAGACTTCCTCATTTTGAAGGTGTTCTCTTTTCTTAGCATTACACAGCGGCTGATCCTTCGACGTGTGTGTAAAAAGTGGTATCAACTACTTTATGACTTCAGCATCTGGAAAACAATCAATCTCAGCGAGGAACATTTTTTTACATTTTTCATGAAGAAGGGGAATTTGAGGAAATGGATAAGGGACTTCGGTAAAACGATACAGGAGCTTGATTTCAGCAACACGGATTGGATATCGGATGTCGAAATCTCACGAATAGCGCACAGTTGTTTCAACCTGAGAAAACTTAGCGTCAAGGCTTGTTCAATGGTAAGTGATGTTGGAATCCTCGAGATAGCGCGCAACTGTTCGAAACTAGAATACATTGACGTGCTTCTTACCTTAGTGTCGAACGAGGGACTCGAACAAATCGTGCGCAGCTGCCCCAACATTAAATGCGTCAAGCTCGGAAGTCAAGGAAACACTTATAACATGCTGGCGTCTGTTTGCAAGTACTGCACGGGAATCACTCAGCTTTCAGTCCACGATGTGGTTCCTTACAGTAACACTGAACCATCCATTGATGACTCAATTATTACCACTATGGCAATAAAGTTCCCAGACCTTAAGCGACTTAGTCTTATATGGTGTGGTTTTATTACCGATGCGTCTCTTGTGGCGTTGGCAAATGCTTGCGAACACCTTCGAGAGCTCGAGCTTCGGGAGTGCCAACAAATATCTGACCAAGGCTTGAAAGAAATCATTAAAAAGTGCGCTCAACTTGAAGACCTCAGCCTGGAAAGGCTGTTCGGCGTGACCGATCTTCTCCTTCGAAACGGTTTTTGCGACAGCGCTAACTTCTCAAATCTTCGCAGTCTTTATATATTCGATACAAAAGTCACTGATTTGGGGATTGAAAAGATAGCTGAACGCTGTCCACGACTCACTCGGTTTTCTTTTGGCGAGTACAGCTTCCAGCCGAAGCACATCAAGGGCTCTTGCTTAACAGCTGTGGCGCGAAACTGTAAGCTGTTGAAGTACTTGGACGCTTCCTGCGAAGAAGTTAACGACGAAAGTTTGTTCGCTATTGCAGAATGTTTGAAAGACTTGGGTGATGTGTCCCTTGGGGACTGTCACTGTTGCACAGCGGATGCCGTGTTAGAGGTTGCGCGGAAGTGCCAAAAACTGTCCCATGTCTGCTTCAAGAACTGTGACGCCATCGAGAATGAACACTTCAATGAAATCAAGGATAGTCTTCCGTACCTAAAATTTCTCGAGTTGCCAGGAAATTCAAAAGTAACTTCATACGGGTCTTGGTTGCTTTCTTCGAGTAGTAAAGCCTCCCTTACTTAGTTCACCTTGAGAACTAATATCAAATGACGCCTCGGGATGACGCAACAAGCTGTGTAAATCTGAAAATCTCTGTCCTGATCGACTCTCATTTCCGGTCTATCCAAATGAACAAAATAAAGGATGTTTGGACGCGTTTGGCGAACAAGATAGACTACGAATCTACGAATCTGGACTGTTGGTCTTACAGGCAACTGATAATCGAACGCTTCGACGTTTCATTATTAAACTGATACAATTTAGCAGCGATGACACGACCTTAAGAGGACGCCGAGAGCGCCCTCTATTCCATACGCGCTCCGTCCTCTTCTACGGTAACGTCTTCTACAGGAAGTCATTTATGCTTTTTCACATCCTATTCAGGCCCAAGGTTGAAGACGTGAACCTGGAGCACGACGGCGCTCGCATGAAATAGAATTCTTAAGGTCGCGTAATCGCCGCTAAACAGTTTCGATAGGCGCGCTGCTTGCATGACGGCTTGGAAGAACCAGGAGGAACTGAGAAATAGTGTTACTGGAGAGTTTGTATTGTAGTATATTATGACATCAGTACGTGGGATTGACTATTAAAAAGATCTTATCACTTCATATGCATCTTTACAAATCATAAGTGCGCATAGACGCGAGGCTGATTGTTGGCGAATCCAAGTCCCCAAGTTGTAAATGCTTTGTGGTGACAAAACCACCAGATATTTTTTTCACGATTTAGCGTCTTCTCGACAACGAGAATGATTTGAGCAACAAACTTTGTTACGAGGGGAAAAAATTATGAAAATGCTTTTAATTTTGGTTCTGAAAGTCGTTTTT
The DNA here is from genome assembly GCA_015163945.2 of Stichodactyla helianthus. Taxonomy (NCBI): domain Eukaryota; kingdom Metazoa; phylum Cnidaria; class Anthozoa; order Actiniaria; family Stichodactylidae; genus Stichodactyla; species Stichodactyla helianthus. The sequence goes on along the minus strand of WUAP02012459.1, from coordinate 16,121 downwards.
TATACTGAAAACGACGCACACAAAAGGTAAGCGTGATTTTTTTACTTGGATAACGCGGGAAGTGGTTGTCCAATTCTCCCGGGCCAAGGGCTCATATATAAAGTGTTCGAAGGTGCGCCCTTTACCTCCTCTCTCCATCAGTGCTCCGTTTTACGGGGTATTTAAGCTAATTAAAGCTACACGGAACGGAAAAAAAGTCAAAACAAGGATGTGATGTCACTGGGAATCGAACTCGGACATCTGCACAGAAGACAGCGCACTAACCAACTGAGCCATCCTTTGTATAAAAACCTCTATGGCATTAATCATTCTTCGTTTAACTTCGACAAGGAAAATTAATGTCGTTTTAATTACTATAGTAAATTTTGAAAGCCGATGTCAAATGCTGTAATTAACAAATACAAAGAACGACAGTACAGACCAGACAGCCAGGCAGACAAGGGTTACTTTCTTTTACGCAACCAAATTAAATCTAAGAAAGAACTAAAAAAACTTAAAGCTCTGACTTAAACCATTACAGTTAAAAATAAACAGTTTAAAATTACACACAAGCTGCGGAAGGAAACTTAAACTTTTACGGCACTTTCAAAAGTTCAATGTAATCATCAAGGTGCGGTAACGGCCAACAAAGTCGTACAGTTTAGCGTTGCAACACGGTGCTGATCGTATTACCACTTCTCTTGCAACGACCTTTCTGTTGCCGATAGCAGAGATGACTTCCAGTTGTTGACTTAATTTACGAGCTTCATTTGCTTTGCATCTTGCAACGTTACGTTCTACCATAAGTTGCACCATTTTGTTATCCGTTGTGTCACACCTTAAGAGCCTTTTTAAAGTACATTATATACAGGCTTTACTTTGCCTTGCCTTTCAAGAAGGTCGTGGTTGACCGTTTTCCATTCATTTGTTCGCTGGTCAAATACAAAGCATTCAGTCGAGGCTGCGGGGTTTCATAGGGGTTAATCAAATTTGAACCTCGAACCTTCGACTGAGTGCTTTGTGATCAGCGAACCGATGTATGGAAAGATATCAATAGACTCCTTGCTTCGATTTTCAGGAGAGTAAATTCTATCGTTTTGCCCTACACATTGAACTGCTTTGGGAATTACAGCACGGGGTCTAGAGGGGCAAGTATGTATTATGACATTTAGTTTCATTGTCTTTAGCTAAGTCTTAAACCTCGAAGTTTGAGGGAAGCTCATAATTATCTGAGCGTTTTAGTTTTCTGAGTATCTGAATGGACTCCAAAGAACTCGATTTCTCATAATGATCATCGTAAGTAGTTTATCTTGATCGTACGATTAATGTACACGTATGATATGGATATGATAAGTGCCTTCATCTATATCTCATAATCTAAAGCATTTTGGTGATTTGACCCTTCAATGGCTTTCGCTTTAAACCAATCAAATCTAGTGAAAATGTATAACACCCAATCAAAGTCCTTGAGTTCAAAAGCCGTTTGTGAAGTTCTTAACGTGCCTATAACCTATCTGACTATATTCTCAGTATAGATTCTACTAGAGTTGAGCTGTTCAATGACCCAAAAAACTGTATATTGAGTGGTGCGTCTTGAAGTTATAAAGATTTTTCCATGCCATATGCTGACTGTGACGTCATAGCACCGTCATAGCTGAGAATATTGTCAAATGTGTTATAGGCACTTTAACCGCACGCTTCTCTAACCTATCAGTTCTGACTGGCGGTTCTCTCAATCATAGTGGCTCAATAAAAGAACTTGTAAAACTTGGCAGCCTCAACTGATGTCCCATCGCGCTGAAACAGCATCACCAGCTCACAGTGCTTAGTGTGCGGGAACAGATCCACTGGTACGGCTTTTACCAGACGGAATGGCGAGGTGCGGATTCGCTTGGACGTCGGACGGCACAGACTGAAAGCGAGATACAAAAGACTTATCATTCTAATTATAAATAGACCTTTTTCAATTGGCAAAATACCGCTGTCCCTCTAGATTGAAGACTCGTTTTTGCAGGGTTAGCCTCATTTCATTGTCAAAGTATTCATAAATACCAACGATAAAACGAAGGATAAACAACTACAACAATATAAACACTTTGAACTACTTACTCTAAAAAGTTATTAAACGCAGAGTTTGGGTTACACGATACATAGATAAGTTTATCCATCTTCTGGCATTTCCTTATGGAATGGATTACGGTTGAATCTGAAAAAAGGAATTAAAAACCCAGGTCACCCATAACAGGAACATGTAAATAAACTCCACGTCGATCCTCAAGCAGAGGTGTTGAGTGTGGAGTCACTTCCGGGTTCAAAAAGAACAGCAGTTGTGTGAAGCTTTTTATTTTTTATTTTTTCGTCATAGCATCAAGCCTTCAATTTTATCTGCCGGGCTGATCTACCTCACAGAGCGAATAGGGATTCAGCGTGTTGGGTTTTGCGGAGGGAGGAAAACCGGAGAACCCGGAGAAAAAACCCTCGAATCAAGGAAGAGACCCAAGAAGAACTTTACTCACATGAAATGGTGAGTCCAGGAATCGAACCCGAGACCTCAGAGGTGAGAGGTGAGTGTGTTACCGCTACATCACTCTTGATTCAAGAGTCGTGGTAACGTAGTTCTCTTTACTGCAGGGGGATAAATTGTGCTTAACATTTTTTGCTTTAGAAAAGAGGGTGGAGCGCGGGGAGGGAGGGGGTGAAGCGCGGGGAGGGAGGGAGTGGAGGGTGGGGATGGAGGGGATAGAGGGATGAAGTTTGGAAGGAAACAACCTTTCATGAGCAGGCTTATGTTATTCCTATTGATACGTACGTAATCCCGCACGAGGAGGATCCACGATACCAATAACTGGTAGTCTTCGAGGCAGTTTCCTGAAAACCTCATCCACGATTACATCCTCTGCTTTACCACAGACGTACTTAGCGTTTGTGATTCCTAGAGAGGGAAAAAAGTCAATACTGAATAAGATTACCAATCGAAATCGAATTTAGGAATCTTGCAGGGCAGAATTTGGGGCAAAAATTTAAAAAACAAGGCCACGTGTGGGTAAGATGTTTAGTGTCATAGGCCTTTTCTGAGACTAAGACAAACAAGGTGCACTGTGGTCTAGCTTGGGTGCAAATAACACCATATAAGGTATGATGAACAATGGATGTTCGTAACAAAGCTAGACTATAACACAACATGGTTGCTATCTCAGAAAAGGCCTTTGCCTACAAAGCTATAGAGCGTCTTGTTTCGAGCCCAATTGGTTTCTAATTAATTGTCTAGACGTCTCTCTGATCTGTGTGATATTTAGCTAGTGTGGACTGTTAGCTTCCTGTAAGAAAACAGAAGTTCGGGTTCCCTGTGGTTGTGCTTCATCAAGACTTTGCATTTACCATTCATCTCGGCGTTCTTCTTTGCGTCTTCTACAGCATTCTCGGTAATTTCGACGCCGATAACCTTCGTCACGTACTGATTAAAAAAGGCCAAGAACAATGTCAAACGGCAATCACACAGTGTCATTCTTAGGACGGTATAGAATGAAAAAATGACATGGAACAGGATTTATGTACTAGAGCAGCTAGTACGTCGGTCGGTCTTTCAGTTGCGTGGTCGGTCTGAGAGTTGGTCTGTCAGTTGGTCAGTCTCTGTCAGCGAACGGGCGCGAGTTTATCATTTAGAGGGTTGACCACTCGGTCTGTCAGTCAGTCCGTCAGTTGTGTGGTCGGTCGGTCGATCAGTCGCTCTGTCTGTCGATCAGTCGGACTCTCTGTCGGTTTGTCAGCAAACTGGTCTTCATATAGAGGGTAGGCCGCTCAGTCAGTCAGTCAGTTGGTCTGTCAGTTGTGTGGTGGGTCCGAGGTCGGTTGATCGGACCTTCAGTGAATTGATCAAATAGTCAATTACCTTGGCGAGACTTAAACCAATTGATCCTGTACCACAGCAAATGTCTATGGATCGAAAAACATAAGAAATATAGCGATTTACAAAATTTATAATATACTATGCTCGTTCTGATTGGCTCTTGCCTTTATATAAGGCAATGCAAGCATGCTTATGACGTCAGTGCTTTACATGCTTTTGCAAAGTAATGAAAAAATTGTAGTGTCTCATATTTCTAACTATGCATGAAAGAGAAAAGTATGAAACATGGCCACGCCCTTGATTAATGGGAAACGCCACGGCTAATTCGTAGCCGTATCGTAATTTACCGGAGCCGTAACTGTGCGCTGTAGTTGGATGATTTACTTGAAACAAATGGGAAGCCATTTTAGTGCGACTGCATACCGTGCTGTAAGTACAGAGGTGAATCCAGGATTTTTGCTATGCGAATGAAAGGGGCACAATTTAGCAGTATGTCTTATTACCATTCCCGTAAATCCGCCACTGCCAATACCATACGCTCCTCACTCTCATACGATAACCATTCTTATGGGAAGCCATTTCAGTGTTACTGCCTACCGTATCGTGTACGTGCTGTAAGTCGGCACCGTATGTTTCCCACTCATACGATAACCATTCTTATGGGAAGCCATTTCAGTGTTACTGCATACTGTATCATGTACGTGCTGTAGGTTAGAACTGATAGCTTCCCACTCATACGAAATCCTCTTTAACATCACAGAATCAAACGATCTATTACAAACTGTATGCCAAGAATGACTTGCCTAATAAAGTGGCGGTGGAACAATCTCCCATCCATTCTCTGATTGCATAAAACATTTTTTCAGCTGCCTTTGTATTAACTGGAAGGAAATAATCACATTATGAAAACAATGACATGCAGGATGTACCAACTAAAGGCTCTGACACACGATGCAACGTTGCTTGCAACGGGAAGATCGTACCGTGTGTCCACCCGTGCAACTGTTGCGTACGACGTCGCAGAAGCTGAAAGACTAGAAACGAGTTATGCTTTTATGGTTGACAAACGATTTCCCCCTTGGAAGCAACGTCGCATCGTGCCTCAAGGAACCATTCACAGCTGGGAGATGGGATACCAAAACAAAAGATGTATCCCTAGCTAGGGTCGCCATACCTCCATACGGCTATTAAAAGGTTGAAGGAGTAATGGCAATCGGTGATTGGTGAGGTAAAATCACCAAGTAAAATGAGACCTTTTCAATTGAAAATTCACAAGATGAACGTGAATGGTTCAGGCATTGTTTAGGTATGAATATAAAGAAATTCATATTCTCGCAGTGAATTTTTGCTTAATTACTAATCTCAGCGTGATAAGTGTTTCGTATTTATGGCTTTTTGAATTCCGACATCACGAGTCACGTGAAATCGTTTTGTCGTGACTACACGAGATTAACCTTTCCTTTAAAGCACGAACAAAGGCACATCTAGTTTAGTGTAACCACACACTATCTTACCTTGAAAAAAGGCATTTGGAGAGATTCTGAATTTCACGTCACAAATTGTTTCGTGAATACACTGAAAAAATAATGGTAATATCATTAGAGTCAAAGCAACGGACGTTTCTCTCACGGCAGCCATATTTATTACCATAAGGCTAGGGAGGGGGGGGTCCCCAATAATTAGGTCCAAAGGGAATCCAGAAACCCACAAGTCCCCCAATACCCATTAAGAATGAACAATCCTAACTAACGTTTGTTTATGCCCGTCCAAACTCGTTCAAAAACGGATTGTTTCAGTCAAAATGGCTGCCACATGAGAAAGCCGCATTTAATAAGAACAATCTTTCAAAAAAATTAAAAGATATTTAGCTAGTGGAGAGTGCGCAGGATTGTGACACTCAAATGGCTTCTGCATTCACGCACTGTGATTGGACGACGTTCGTTTGCTCGCTCTCTGATTGGTTTAGCGTGGAAACCATTTAAAAGTCAAGGTAAGTTTACCACTCGTCAGAAGATTTCAGAGAACCATCAAGATACAGCGATAAGAGTTCTAGTTTGCTTTTCTGCAGGAAATTGAAACATTTTTTAAAAATGAATTCTTACCGGTTCACCGAAAAGCAAAGTAAGAGGTGCTTCTGCATTTCCTCCAACAGCCCTACGGAAAGGAAAACAAAGCCCGAGGTTCAAAAAGAGGGTCTCAATGGGGTTAATCATCAGCCGTCAAACGCCAAAAAACTGTCGACAGTCAAATTAGAGAAATAATAACTGCTAAGCGTCAAAATATTAAGTAGTGAGCACTGGCTGGATCACAGAGTCAACAGCCAAAATGGAAAATGATATCAATAATGATCAGATGAAATAAAACTATATATAAATGCCGAAAGTAAACGGGTCAAACAACAACCTCCAAGTTGAACTGCCTTAGGAATTGCTACGAGAGGTCTATAGACCTAGTTAAGGCATAACGTTTTCCCATTTTAGAAAATACTACGACGTGAAAAGAGGTCTATTATATAACTGTCTTACCTGGTGGGATTGACCTGGGCATAGAGAGATGTGAGGTTACAATCTTTGCCTTCTCCCTCAGTGAAGAACTGCTTTATGTTGTTCAATTCTTTATCGATTTCTTCCTGAAAGGGTTTTAAAACAAGTGAAACAGAGAAGGTTTTCCAGTGCCAGGGATTTGGAACGCCTCAGAGGGCCTGTTTAAACTAGCAATTTTGTCGCGCAACTTGAGCTGCCATTTTATGGTGATTTTACAGTGAAAGATCGTGCACAAGTCACCACCAATTCGAACATGGTAGAAAATTTAGTGCCAAATTCGCTATTGAAATTGCCGCTCAAGTCATGCAACAACATTGCTTGTGTTAACGGGCCTTTGTTTATGGGAGCATTCATTATTTAACAGTGAGTGGGCCAGAAGAATTAAGGGGTGGGTCAACTAATTTTTACCCAGCCAAAGAGGGTGTGTCACCTTTGATTTTCTATAATAATCACTGAGGGGTTAGGGTTTTATATAATGGGGGCCATATTTAAAAAACAAAGCTAATATGGGGGCTGGAAACTTTAACACACTTATTAACTGTAATTCCTCTGAACCACCACCACCCCCCTCCCCAAACTAAAAAATTAATGCTTCCTTAGACTTCCTAATCTGGTCTGAAATGTTTATCCTTTGTACCTTTGTCATAGTCTGTGGATTAAACTGAACAACAACCATGGACTCTCCATACTGTGTTGAACGAACTGTCAAGGTCTGCCAGTGACTAATACAAAAAGTACACCATTATGAAATAGGCAACTTGATTGTTTCTAATTACAGTGGGTTGGCAGTTGTTGGTTGGTCAGTCAATCAGTTTATTGGTCAATAGACCTCTTTACTTTGGGTATAGTGACCACATGTCATCCTCTTGAGAATAACCAATAAAAGGATATCTGTAACACCATAGAAAAGAGATGCTTAATCTTTCTGAAGTTTCAAGATTTCGCCCTTTGTCAGAGTAAAAGAATTTACTCCGACAAAGGGCAAAAGCTCAAAAGTAAAGTTATTAAAGGATATTTCTTTTTTCTGCAATGTTACAGATTTCCTTTTGTTGGTTATTGTACCCATTATTCACCAACTTAGCCTATACTAATTTACTTGCTAGATTCTATTTGTACTCTTCAGAACATGATTCTTAGTTTTTAGTTCATACATATTCACATATCCTCTCAAGCGTTTTGGTAAAACAAAGAAATAAAAACCAAGGGATGACATGTGGTCTGAAATGGGGAACACTACACCCAAAGTAAAGAGGTCTATTGGTTTGTCAGTTCAGTCCATCAGGCAGGGGATTGTCTCCCTGTTCAACAGTCTGGTCTCAGAGGCATACACTAGATACATTACTTCATTATTATGATTGTACACTGCATGACAGCAATATGTGCTGTAATAGCAGTCCGTAAAGTCCTCCAAAAAAATATTATGTAAAACTGACATGTACTGCTGTCAGTTTCTGTTGTTCCCTCATGACGAGGGGAGACCGTTTACTTTGAGGACCAGACCACAGGGCCCCCAAGATTGGCTTTCTGAAGTCAGTCAAGCTCAAAATGTCAGACTTGTACAGTATACTATATGAAAACACAAGGAATTTTCAATACAGACATACCCTGTGTGGAAGCAAAGGTCATAGATATCGAGGGAAGACTGTCTGATGTAGTTCTGAAAAAGCTGTGAATGAATGAATCACTAAGAGTTAGAAACAGTCTATTTTGCCACAGGTAACCCAAACCAAAGAAAACCTGTTAACACTTACAGCAGCAACTTTCTTTGCTGTTTGTGATATGTGAATACACTGTGATGGTTCTACAACACCACTGTATCCATCTGTGGAATGAAAACCAGAAAACATATGGAGTACACAGTCATATGATGATATATCACTTCAACAGTGAATGAATTAAGCTCATAGTCCCTTGGGGGAAGTCTCCACTAGATGGCAAACAAGCTTTAGGGACCATTCATATTTATGCCAGGGGGAAAGAGTGAGGGGCTGGCAAAATTTATACAAATAAAACATAGTGGGTAAATTTCTAAGTACACTCTTGTTGTTAAATCAAACCTGTCTTTACCTCTGTATGATCCTACTCTGAAACCAACTGTTTTGCCTATTCAGAAGAAAAGTATATAACTAAATTTTCCTTCTGGAACCAGAAATTTTAAATGCTAAATTTTCAGTACAGTCAGGGTTAGATCCAGGATTTTACAAAGGGGGTAGGGTAGGAGGGTACCAAATCCTAAAGTGTTATCAAACCTCAAAATGCATCCCTTCTTTGGCTCACTGGAGTTCAGTGGCATTCTTTTTCTTGCTCCCTAGTGTAACCTAACTAACTACATACCCCTTCCCTAGGAGTTAACTAGGATTTTACAAAATAGTACCTTTTTTTCTTGTTAGATTCTGACAGCATATCCCCCTGGCCATGAATGTGATACTACGAAGACCCTTCTCAAGTAACAACCATATTTATTCCCATGAGAATTAAGATTATTTGTTCTTGCCCATTCAACTTGAATATGAGACTCAATGGGCAAATACTACAAAGTATCCCTTCCCTGACCCCCTGAAGTGCCATAGGAATACTACAAAAGCATCCCTTCCCTGACCCCCTGGAATGCCATAGGAATACTACAAAGCATCCCTTCCCTGAACCCCTGGAGTGCCATAGGAATACTACAAAGCATCCCTTCCCTGACCCCCTGGAGTGCCATAGGAATACTACAAAAGCATCCTTCCTTGACCCCCTGGAGGTACCAGCGTACCTTGGAGATAAACATACCTCCATCAGGACCATCAGCAATTGTGAATTCACATTTATTGCGATAACCATCAACTATAGGCTGAAATTGGGGACAAAAATATTGGATTTAAAATTGTATAGATGATGGGATGAGGTCTGAGTTCATGCCAAGAATAACATGCACTTTATTTGACAATATTCAACTCTACTCACTGATTCAATGCAAGGGAGAAGTTCACAGCATAATCCACCTCTAGCTTGGCTAAAATAAATCAAAACTGTTGGTTAAGGTAAAGCTCCTACTGTATTTACTTAAAATTATTCAGTAATATCAAGAAGAAGAAGAATTCAATGGAATAAATACTGAAACAACTTACCTTTCTTTCTCAACCCAAGATCCCTACAAATGTAAAAAGATTAAGCTTACATGTATGTAATACAATGTGACAATGCACACTACTCCACTAATGTAGTACCAAACCTAACTGATTAATTAGTAAAAGAGTACGTCTGAATTATTTTGGTAGAGCATTATGTGACACTGGAGTGCCAAATGATTTAGGTTTGATACAAGTTTGCCATCTGAATCAATCATTTCTCAAGAAAGACTGTTGTTGGTGGTGACTGACATTTTTTTCAACAACCTGAGCAACATCAATAAGTAGACTAGACTCTGAAGATGACTTCTGGTCAGGCTGTAGAAACATTGATCAGCTATTCAACCAGAGTCTTTCTCAAGACTACACTCAGCCGAATATCACATTTCACAATCATGTGTTAGGTTTGGTAAAAGTGGAGTGGTGTTTGGAGCAGTCAGTATTCTTACTACCATTTGCAAGCAAGTGTTGAGTGTTGAGAATTTTACTGTTTGTTTTAGTTTTGAAACAAATAGTTTTAAGGCAATGTTTGGTGTTGGAATTCTGGAGTATTATTCCAAATACCATAAAACAATGTAAAACTCTCACATAACAGTGAATCATCAAACCCGTAAAATTCTCACACCAAATGCTGCGATTTAATCAGTAAAACTGTTTGTTTCCAAACTAAAACAATGGTAAAATTCTCAATGCTTGCTTGCAAACGGTAGTAATAGCCTTGAAAAAAGTGTAAACTAGATAAGCTAAAGAGAATAAATCATTGCAAAGGATAAAGTGGAGATTTAGAATGGTTCCAACAAAGGCCATAAAATTCCTATACAAAATACTTAATAGAAATAATTACAAAAATCATAGGTTACCTTGAGTTCCATGATACTCTTTAGTTGTTTAGTAAGCTTCTTCAATACATCAACCATACTTTTAGCCTTTATCTGAAAATTGAATGACAAAGGTTCTTTTCGACAAGGAACACCAAAACCACAGAGCTGAGATCATGAATCTATGACTTAATGGATGAGTACAAAATACAGTGTGGTTGTACCATGCAGTGTTGATGGTGCTATGATCTGGACAGTATTCTTATTTCAATATTCTGACAGTAGGCAATAAGTGATGTACCATGATTGGTTAAAAGATGGGCAAAATGTTTTCCTATTTCAGACCATGTGTCATCCTCTTGGGAATAAGATTCTGTGTTTGAGGTTCATACATATTAATGTATCTTCTAAAGCATGTCTGAGAAACAAAGAAACAAAATGCAAGGGAATGACACGTGATCTGAAATGGAGAAACCTCACACCCAAAGAAAGAGGTCTACATTCTGTACAATGGCTGTGTGCTGGAAATTTTCACTTCCATATAACAAGTTCTCTGGTGTATGAAATTCTTATGTTTGATGGAAAAGGAAAGCAGGGAAGAAAAGGAAAATAAGTTACTCACTTGGATCTGGGTAGGATAAGGTTGGTCCCATAATGGAGTTACAGATTGGTTAAGCCTGAAAAAAAATTAATATAAACAACACAGAACCATTACCAGGCATCTCCTCATTTATTCATCCATTTGCATTTATTTCCCACTGGGAATAGGTCCTTGCCAGGTATATCATAACATAAGGCTTTTCTGAGTTACAGCACTTCTCTTACCTTTCCAGAATAGACTTTATGTCTTCAGTACTTGTAGCCCGTTTAGTTCTTTTAGCATCTTCGTTAGTCTCTGCTGCCTCTATTGATGAATAAAAATACAAACATTTAAAATACAGTAGTTTTTATATACAATGTAATTGTAGGAAAACTTATCATATAATGCTGGAGCAATACCATACATTCTATCAGACACTTTTGAACTTGATTTGCATATACCTGATGAAGACTCACAGTTGGAGTCCAAAATTTATAAAGTATGATTTTTTAATGGTTGATCTGCTATATCCTTTTTTAGAAATCTATTCAATTCTATCAGACTGCCACTATCCCTGGTGAAAATCCTGGACAGGATCCTAACCAGGATCTTGCCTAGGATTGGGATCCTAGTTAACCATGATCCTGTCTAGGATTAGGAACCTGAGTAGAATCTTGTCTAGGATTGTCACCAAGGATTGTGCCAGATACCATTTCAAAAGTCAAGTAATAATTACTGGAATATCATAAATAATTTTTACATGTACCTTCTATAAATCTCTTCCTTGCCATCCCTTCTATTCTTTGTGCTGCGACAGGATCAGGTAGTGCTTTGGCTAACTAAAAAATAAAATGTTTGTTGGTTTAAGTTGATTGTCATATACACATTACCCTCTATGTATAAAGTTGACAGACTGTTGTTTTTTGAAATTTTTATGGTCTTCACAACATTAAGTCCCAAAAGTGATAATAAAATGACTGACTGATTTTTCAAATTATTCATTCATGATTCAATCTTACCTTAGTTACCAATCTCCTTCCCTTCCATCTCTTACCACGTAACGCTGTCAGTGCTTTCTATAAATTTCAAAGAATAAATCTTACTAAAATAGAAACAAATGCTGCCAACCTGAAATGATATGTCATTGAAGATACCAACCATTCTTTCTGCTTCATTTCTGTAAAATAGAATGGAAACAACTAGATAAATTTTTACGTTTAAATGATAATGGTTAACTTTAAGTTTGAAAAAATGTGTGAAGGTTTCATGGCAATATTTAACAATGTGTTCTGAAAACAATTCAGTCTGAGTTAGTAATTGCTGTGATTTACATGTACCTAAAAGTTACAAATGCATGAGTTGCTCTTGGAATAGACTTTATTTTGACAGGTTTGATGTTCAGCTTGGAAGTTATCATCTTCTTGAATTGCTGGGTAATAAATGTGTTAAAAAGTAGATTAATAACTTCTCATTTTTGAGATAATGGGGCTTGAATTAAGGCCCATAAAAATAGAATGTAATGGCTTCATAGTTTAGGTGGTGCAATTGCTTCTCAGATCAGATGCCAAAGCAATCAAGCCTCCATTTATTTGCATTTGAATTTGAATAGTGCTAAAGCTTACCTTAAAGCCATATTTTCGAGGAAGATTTGAAATTTCTATCTTAAAGATCTCTGAGGTGAACTCATTCTCTCTTCTGGTGTATGCATAAGGATCAAACTTGTCCTCCTCTTTTTGCTTAGATTCTTCACTCATTTCATTACCACCAGCCTCATCATTATCATCATCACCATCATCTTCATCATCATCATCACCACCATCACCATGATCATCATCACCACCACCATGATCATCACCATCACCATGATCATCATCATCATCACCATGATCATCATCATCATCATCATCATCATCACCACCATGACCACCATCATCATCATCAATGTCATCATTATCATCATCTTGTTTACTAGATGGCCCAGCAACTTCCATATCCATCTCTGGTAAGTTTTCTTCGCTTTTTGAAAGGTCTTGGTTGTTGATTTCCTTTGTTTGATCTTCAGGATTTTCTTTCACCACTGTACCAATGCTATCAGACTCTCCTTTGATTCCACTTTCATTCACATTTGATGAATCAGGTTTGCTTTCAATAAACTTGAATTCCATCGACATTACGGAACTTTTCTTGTGAAGTCCACTTGCACTATCACTCTCTTCGGTGCTGTCTTGATCACGCAGTGGTATAAATTCCATATCAAAAATGTTTTCTGGGTTTTCTGGGGCTTTTTTAACTTCATGGGGAGCGTTTGTCTCCAAATTAGAAGAAGCAACATCCACCATGACAGTGTCGTCCGCCATCTTGGATTTCTAAATAAGGACGCGCACGCTGCCCACAGGTAACCCAAAACATTAAAAAATCAAAATATTTTATAACTGTTCCAATTGAGCTGAAACAATGAATGCACGTTTGCATGATAACTCGTAAAAGGTTAAAGTTTGCTTCAAAAATGAGTAAAATGTGAGGAAATGTTGAACAAATATTAAAATTATTTTGCTGAAGTGATGGTCTCGCTGTGGTATAATTACCACAGGCAATCCAAATCTAGTTTTTTAGTTAAAGAGCAAACAACGCCTGGGAGATGTCGTTCTTCAAGAGTACTTTTCTTCCTAAGATTGTTAAAAACACTCTTTTCTCGTCACGTCAGCTCACAAGATGCCTCAGTAGCTATCTACCAAGGAGATCTTTTCTTTATGTTCCTGGAAATGACGAAAGAAAAGTGAAAAAAGCTAGCGGTCTTAATGCAGACTGCGTCGTGTTGGACTGTGAAGATGCAATCGCCTTCAACAGAAAGGTTCAAAAACATATATTTTAGCCTTTAGAGACCGGCCATTATTTACATTGAGTAAGGGGGTTGGTGGATTTGAATTTTACTTGCATGAATTTTGGTGACCCCTACCCCTAAATTCCCCAATGTCTCTCTTACCCTCCTCTTTTGTGGAGCCTAAAAAATACTGCCCCCCCCCCCCCAAACTATTTGCACTAGCACCCCCACCCTCTAATTTATGGCTGGTACCTTAGATTAGTACCTTTGATTTTTTTGTTTAGTAAATTTGAGCTTTTTAAGAAACCATATGTTTATCAATTCTTATTAATGATATTTGTTGCCTAAAATTTTTATTGCACCAGGAAGAAGCACGAAGCACAGTTTGTCGTCTACTCAGTGAGTTAGAGTTTGGACGGAGCGAGGTTTGTGCACGCATCAATTCAATTAGCAGTGGATTAGCTGAAGATGATCTTGAAGCAATCCTGACAGCAAAAGTGCTGCCTCATAGTGTTGTTGTACCAAAGGTTGACTCTCTGGAAGATGTTAGATGGGTAGGTTTAAAGTAATGCAATCGATCAATCAATTTTGAATCAATCAATCAGTCAGTCAGTCATTAGTAATTAATCATTATCCATTAATTATTGCAAGCTGCCATTTTTTTCAGTAATATTACTACAAATTTCACTGAAGTGTCCTTTATAAGGATTGTACATTTTGTAATGAGAGGGTGGGCTTGAGTTTTTCTTCCTCAATAATTAAGCCTTGTAAAATGCTTTTTCCATGTTGTATGTGTATCCTGTTTTATCAACACATTGGATGTTGGGAAAACTCTAGAAAAGTTTTAGGACCAAGAGCTGTAAGTGAGTGATTCTAAAGCTTTTTGATTGTTTTTCCAACATCCCAACTTTTGATAAAACAGCTAGAATGAACATGAAAAAAGTGTTTTGTAAAGCTTTCATAAAATAAAATGTGTTTCCATGGAAACCATGGTCTTATACCACATGGTTATTAGCCAATCAGAGTGTGTGTTACTTAGTTATTTTATACATGAAAAAAAACCTGGCCATCTCCTGCTTTTCTAGGATAATCCATGGGCCTTCACTTGGACAATGTCACTGCCTTGAAATGCACAGCTGTAGACGATATTTCTGCTGTACTACTCACATACTATTGAATACTACTCATTTCACAAACCATTTTTTTTTTTGAAAACAAACATCTTTAGATAAGTGACAAAATTAGTACATTGCTGAAAGGAAGAACAGAAAAGATTGGCCTCATTACACAAGCTGAAAGTGCAATAAGCCTTCTGAACCTACGAGATGTCTGTATTTATGGCACCAATCCAGACAGGCCTTTCAATCTTCATGCTATCATATTTGGCTCAGATGACTTCCTTGTCAGCATTGGAGGGACAAGAACAAAAGATGCAAGGGAACTGATTTATGCACGGCAAACTGTTGTTGTTCATGCAAAGGCTTATGGGCTACAAGCAATGGATTTGGTTCACATTGATTACAAAGGTATATATAAATTTATGCATTATTTTCTTTGCATATTTTATCAATAGAGTAGATATTACATAGTTAAAAGAAATATGGCACCAATGTTTTGTCACAAAACTGTGATGATGCCATTATCCAGCATCATGATTGGATGATTTCCATAACATGAACATTCTGTGCTTCATTTTTTAATCTGACATCAAATCTACTTTCAATGATGAAAATAGGAATTAGGGAATAATCATTGGCTTACCACAAGAAAAACTTAAAACTCACCTAAATTCACAAGCTAACAACTTCTTACAATTTAATAGCTACAGACATGGTTCTTCAAATTGATCATCATAATCATTTAACATCAATTGGAAATAACTTCTAAAGAATTCTTACAATTTACTCTTGTGTTTCCCAGACCTGGATGATCTTCAAAGACAGGCAGAGGAAGGAGCAAGAATGGGCTTCACTGGTGAGTTGTGTGCTTGAATTAGACCCACTTGAAACCATCTAAATACTCACATTACAGGTTCTCTTTTGCCAGCACAGTCCCTAGTATTACTAACCAAGATTTTAACACAATATGTAACTTTTTAGCAACTGCCATGGATTTCACTTTTTTTTCTACTGTATCTATTTTTTAACAGAATAATTGGCTCTTTCTTGGTGTTGCAAGGCACCTGAAGTGGAAAGACAATAAAACAATAGCCAAGAACAAGCAGCTTAGAACAAAACAATACCCTACAAAAACAATGAACTCTAGGCCAGATAACAATACATCTTGCAACACCAAGAAAGACCCGAATAATTCAGTAATGATCATAGTATATTTAGGGACCATTCATTTTTTATTGGGAGGGGGGCTGGTGGTTTTGTGGTGGGGGGGGGGGGTCAACTGAAAAATGTGGGAGGTGGGAAGGG
>WUAP02012348.1:0-19866 GCA_015163945.2 Stichodactyla helianthus | reverse complement strand
TTGCTTACAACGTTTGTGTTTATTTGTAGTTTTATTGTCTCGTGTTGAGTGTCTAGTTTATACAAGAAAACAAAAGTGTAGATTATATGACAAATAATACATTGACATTCTCTCAAATGCAATGTAACTCAAGTACAGCCCAATTAGTATCCACGAGTTAGCCAAAGGGCTCATTTGATTCAAAGCTGTTGTCAGTTAATGTTAGGTTAAACAGTAAGAAAATTACATTGCATAAATACTGTAATTACCATCATTTACACATAATTTTATTGATCTCATTACTTATCACTGTAACAGGTTTGCTTGGTTTTGCAATGGAAAGCCAAGAAGTTGCTGGTTCATACAGAGAAGAGAATTCTGTGGTTGTGAGTAGTGTTATTACAAAGGTTCTCTAGACAGGGCAGTGAGTGATAGAGTATAACAGTAAATGGGCAGCACTTGTGTAAAATGTGCGTGTATATACTGTACATGTACTTTATATATACAATGTACAGGTAGAAATGTAGCTATCATTACAATAATGATGTTGCTATGGCTGTTGCCTTGGTTTACACCACCATCATCATTTTCATCATGTATTTAAAGCACAATCTTCACCATGCATCTTCATCATACATGTATGTGTACACAACCACTGGTACCACTGTTCTGTAAATATATCATTCAGTAATGATATAGTATCCAAATATTTGTAATATTTTACAGTCAAAATAGCTCAAGCATACCCCCTTAGACTTCATTAATGATTTCATTATTGAATTTTGAGTTGATTATTCAAACTTAAAAATCAGTTCTCTGCTTTAAATTTGATTGGATTCTGTGAATAGATAGAAAAACTCTATAGAAAGGCCAGTATAAAGTTTGCATGCATGGAGTTTAGGAATTCTGCTTGAACCGTTTTGGCTGTAATCTAAATAGGACAATAAAATGACTTTTGGAGGGAATATTGTTTATTTGCACCTGTGTAGTGCCAGAGCGCAGTGAGGGATGCAAATGGCACTACAAGGGCACAAATAAACAATATTCCAGACAAAAGTCATTTTATCATCATTATTATCAATAAACAAGGCCAAACTGTAAGTGGCTAAAATCTATTGGATGACGAACCAAAAACCAATCAGCAGTAGGGCCGATAATGCCATTATCAGCCCACTTGAGTCATTGTGGCCCGCTGCATGTGTTTACAAGAGGGCAATTTTCTGTTTGGCCTCGTATATTGGTGATAATTTTCCTTAATATTTATGAGCCCTTGATATTATCACAGGTTCCAAGGATGCTGCGCAGGCTTCATATTCTTAAAGACATGACAGATTTAACCCAACCAGCTGTTGAAGATATCCTTGCAAAAGCACCCCAGAAATCAAAGACAGCGAAAAATAGATCAGATGGACCAGGAAGCAGTTCCAGTGGTGTATCTAAAAATAAAAAAAGTTCTACAGATGCTGCTGGATCTTCTCGTACTGCTAATAGCAATGGTGTTGTTGTTAATGGAGATTCAGTTGAACCTAGCTCAAGTTCTCATTCTACAAACTATGTTCTAAAAGGTAAAACAAGAGGCCTTTCTAAATATTTCTTCAAATTTTTTGCTTGGCAGGGCATGACCTTTCCTGAATTTGCTTGGGGATTATGAAGCAATGGTTTCAAGTTGAGGTTGGCCTGGATAAATAAAAGAATCAAGTTCAGTCTTGACTTGAAACCATTATTTTGTGATCATCCAAGTAAATTCGGGAAAGGTTTATTGAAGCTACATGTAAGTACTCACTTAGCAGGGATTCTGCAATGCTTGGATATGTGCATACCTAGCCTTGATTGCACCCACAAACCAGTAAATACAAAGCCTATCAGCACAGTCCTTAGTGTAACTCAACATCCATTATGTTTAAATTAAAGTATCAGTGGTTTAAAATTTTCATGATACCTGTTGTACACTGTCCTACAGTAATTTACCAAATGTTCTGTAAAAGATTTTCATCATGTATACAGCATTGTTGTAACTTTCTTCAAGATTCAAAACATTGTTAGAGTCACAGCAATACCCTGCCCATAATATAGTCCTTATTATAACATTTTACACAGAACCCCTTTCAGCCTCACAGAACCCCTTTCAGCCTTACAGCACCTTCTTTTAAGCCTGACAATGTTTTTTTAAATTTAGTGTATCATTTTTACATCATCACTTTATATATGAAATTAATGGTTTATCATTGTTTAATAAATTATTACTGTATCTTTGTTTCATGATTCGTACAGCCAAGTCCACACCAACAGGCAAAAGCTCCTTGTTACAAAAGTACGCCAAGTCTTTTAAACCTCCTTCAGCAAATCCTAAGAAGGTGTATTCCTGCATTCCTCCTTCATTCTCGTTGTACCCACTATCACTTGCCATGCAACAGCGGCTGATAGTCCAGTATCTCACTCCCCTGGGGGAATACCAAGAGGTAGGGTTACACTTCTTTCTTGAGTAAAGCAGGGCGCCACAGTTTTCCCAAAGGAATATGGCAGGTCCAACAAACAATATCACAAACCTCTTGATTTCAGGGAGATATAAA
Organism: Stichodactyla helianthus; assembly: GCA_015163945.2. Lineage (NCBI taxonomy): Eukaryota > Metazoa > Cnidaria > Anthozoa > Actiniaria > Stichodactylidae > Stichodactyla > Stichodactyla helianthus. The sequence goes on along the minus strand of WUAP02012348.1, from coordinate 17,317 downwards.
TAGCTTTTATTGCCAGTTCTTCCAATCAATTCACAGCATTCACAACATCCATCCAAACCATATATAATTTTTTAGCAATCAACATTTGTTTTGATGTTGTAACCCGATAAAATGTTTTGGCTTGTTGGACCTAGCAACAGTAACTATGGAGCGGTGAAACTATGAATTGACTGGAATTCTTCTGGATTGAATAATTTGGCAGCATGCAAAAATCAGCCATTCAGAGATTACTTTCTATTGATGCACAGGAGGCAATTGCTCTTACAGTGTACATGCGGATGGCCACTAAAAACATGTTTTGAAAGTTTGAAATTAGATATCCAGCTGTAAATTTCTTAATACTAATAGTTTGTTTTTATCAACTCTGTAGCTTCTTCCTATCGTTTTTGAGTTAAAGGCATTAGATCTTGTCATGCATTACATCAGTTTTAAAGGCACAGTGGACATGTACCTGGCATTTGAGACCCTCAAGGTGCGGTATCAGTTTTTCCTTCCTTCAGACTTGCACTTAGTTTTTATGCACACCCAACATTTATCTGCACATGATGCATTTACTGGCATCATTTATTCCCTAAAATGACCACACGAACTTCTGGTACTAGTTACTATGATGTGGTATTACTCAGTGCGTTTCACAGTAACTTTTGACAAGTGAGTTCGAAGTTCATGTCGTACTTTGGAAGTTCACAACGAACTTCGGCGAACTGCAAGCCTACTTCCCGCGTAAATTCGGTAATTGGTTAGATATTCAGGCTTTTTTTTTGGAAATTGTACTTGTTTTTCTCCTTGAAGCCATCCTTAGGCAAAGCACTGCCCTGCTTTGGTGGAACAGCTCATTCAGTGTAAAACTTGAAGTTGATTTCAAACGAATTATCGAACTTCTGCGGGAAATACGTTCGGAACTACTAAACGAACTTTGGAACTCACTCGTCAAAAGTTATGTGAAACGCACTTTAACTAACTAGAAAAATATTAGAAAAATCTCCTTTAAATCTCCTGTTCTTCGTTTGGCGGTTTGTAGTATCTGGCCTCTCTGCTTTGCCACAAGAAGTTTGCCACAGAGTTTGTCACCCACGGTGGTGTTCAGAGACTCTTAGAAGTACCTCGACCTTCAGTAGCTGCTACAGGTGTTTCTATGTGCTTGTATTACCTAGCATACGATGAGGATGCCATGGAAAGGGTGAGATCACACATCATACCTGTATTTCCTTATAGAGTTGTTTCTGTAGGAGTGGAAAATCATGGTGCAGACTTACGTACAGTACGTACACGGTACGGTATGAAGTAGAGCGGTTTTCGTATGAGTGGAAAACGTACGGCACTGTCTTACAGCATGTACACGGTACGCTGTGCAGTAACACTGAAATGGTTTCCCATTCTTTTTGTGTGCGTCATCCAATCACAAAGCAGAGTTATGGTTACACTAAATTGCAGCACAGCTTCAGTAAGGCTACGAATTTGTCTTACAACTGTATCATTATTTATTGTATAGAATCGGCTCAGTAAACACCAATCAAAAGCATTTTATGCATGTTCGGACTCGTTTTCCTGACATTTTTTCTGCTCCGAATTCAGGAATCGAATCCACTTGGAGCGGATTTCGTATGAGTGGGAAACGTACCGTACTGACTTACAACACGTACAAGATATGGTATGCAGTAACACTGAAATGGCTTCCTATTGTTTTTGTGGGAATCATCCAATCACAACGCATAGTTACGGCTACGGTACGGTAACGCTACGGTACGGTACTGCTGCGAATTTGCTGTGTCGTTTCCCACTCATACGAAATTCGCTCTATCGTGTCAAATGTTTAATACTAACTTTCCTTTCCAGTAACAAAAATGTTTCTTAATAATACGGAACTATGTGTAAAACGGAGACTTTCTCTTCACAAGAACTTTTGACCAATTTTTACATAAAGTGTTGTTTGTTTTACCTTTGATCATTTTAGGTGTGTCTTCTTCCTCATCCCGTTCTGAGTGACATGGTAAAGTACGCTTTGTGGCTGCTGGAATGCTCACATGATTCTGGTCACTGTCACGCAACGCTCTTTTTCTCTCTGACCTTCGCTTTTCGTGCTGTTCTTGAATTGTTTGACTTGGGCGATGGACTTAGAAAGCTAATCAACCTGGTAAATATTCGTATTAAGATTGTATTCTGCAAAGAGAACATATGAGACTTGTGAAGGACTTTCGTAGTCTTCTGTTTCTTATGACGCGTGCACCGTGTGAGTAGGGCCTGGCTGGATGAGAGTAGGGCCTGGCTGGGTTGGAGTAGGGACTGAATCGGTTGGACTAGGCCTGGATGGGTAAGAGTAGGGCCTGGCTGGGTTGGAGTAGGGACTGAATCGGTTGGACTAGGCCTGGATGGGTAAGAGTGGGGCCTGGCTGGGTTGGAGTAGGGCTACGTGAGGGTACTTTATTCTTTTGATGTGCGCCATATATTTATTAATCCCTACCATTCCAATATACGTTTTATAACAAATGTCTGTGTTTATAGCTCAGCACGCTGCCCATTTTACGAGCTGAAGAAGCAGAGATATTGAATGATGATGAAGTGTTTGGCAGTCGTCAGACCGTCAAGCACACTTGTATGGCTTTACGCAAATATTTCACGGCTCATTTGTACATCAGAGCTGATTCCGCAAGAAGAATGTATTCACGTAACGTTGGTGGCACTCCTCCTGTGCCTGTACCGGCCTACAAGGTACATATCACTTGGTATAGTTAAGCCTTATAAAACGCTTGTCTATGTTCTATGCTGTTTTATCAACACGCGGGATGTTGAGAAAACACGAGAAAAGTTTTGAGATCACGAGCCGTGGCCGTAATTCCATTCTCTTATATCACACGGTTAACCAATTAGAGCGCGCGTTATATCGTAGTTGATTTATAACATACTATAACATAACTACAATTCACAACGCACTACAGTATAAAGTGCGCTTTGATTGGTTAATTATCATTCGTGAGCGTGCATCGATAACTGGAGTGACTGCATGCTGACGTGATGAAGAAGTGTGTGCGATGTATCGAAATTTTGCATATTACGAAGATGGTCAACACTCATCGTGCCTCCGGTTGACAATAAGGCTTCTTGTGTTTCGCGCGCAAGTGTACACTGATACTCGATGTACGGGTGCGATCAAAAGGCGCACAATATATGACAGTGTGCGCAGTCATTCAGAATTTTTCAGTTGAAAATCAAAGCAGAAATTTATTTCGTTTTTCAAGAAACTTGTTTTGATCGGGCTTCTCAAGAAGATTTATAGTAAATGAAATATTTGATTAATGATTAATTAAACTCATCGCCAATATAGATGAATATATTTTCTAGATCACCAACGATCTGCAGTGCTAGTGATCTGCTACGATAGCAATAAAAAGAGGGGGGGAGGATGAATGACGTATATTTTAAGCCCCTGCAAGTTCTCCCGGTCCTCCCAACCACTTCTACCAGGGGCAAGACCACTGGCCGGCATATAAAGCCTCATTTAATGATTGATTTTTAATGTTCGCTTCATTAGGCTGCGTCTTTAAACCAAGAGAGCTTACTGGACAATGTAGAACTAATGCTGGAACATCCGTCTGAAGCGGTAGTTTGGTCACCCTTAGCAACGATGAACAGGTTACAGGGGTTCACCCTGATGCTTCAAATTGTCGCTCTGTCATCCGATTGGAGAGGATATAGTTGTAGAGGTGACGTAACACGACTAGCTCTGGAAACTCTCTTCGTTCTGACTGTATTCCCTAAAGCAAAATTAGCCCTGTGTGAACAGATCACGTTACCGTCAGGAGAATCAGAAAGTGGAATGAGGTAACTATAAATGAATGAAATAAGTAAAACAATTTTATTTACAGGGGATGACGCTTGGTTTCACAACTAAGCACTGACAAATTCATGATCCTATGTGTTTCATTGTCTCTTTTATTTGTGAGACAGAACTGTAATTTACGTGGTCCTCCGAGCCACAGTGAAGATCTAATCATTTGTAGATATATAACCATTTCAAAAAAACGTTGTCACAGCCAAAACCAACAAGCGACAAGACCGAGACCAAAAGCAAACTTATGGTCAGGATATTAGCTGAGTTTTCGGACACACATTTGATCTTGGGAAGCATAGGAGCCTGCCATTGTAAAAAGACTAAAATGACCGCATCTAAATGGATGAATTACTGAATTACTTCCTTGTGGACTTGGCTTGTTGCTTTCGGCTGTGACAATTTTTTTGAAATAGGTGTATTTCAGATCAAAGGCAGCACATTCTACTCGGGTTGTTTTAAGACCCCGAGTGCTGGCGGGATCGAATAGCGGTTCAACCTTAAGCCAACAGAGTGCTTATGTATGAAAATAATAAGGGCTGCTTTGTCTGGGGATTCTGTTTCTTGGAGTAAATTTATTTTTACCGTTCTTGGTTTGAGCATTAGCATTTTTAAAAGCTTTTATGTTTACCACATATAGCCAAGTGCCTGGATGTACTGTGTACTGCTTCTTTCACTAACTTGTTATTCGATGTTTGAACTTCACAGGCTTCTTTTACGGGCTGCCGAAGGTGAGCTTGTGTCCGACATAGAAATCCAAATATGGGCCCTGCGAGTCATCTGTAATTGCGTATGTGGACCTAAATCCAAGGTATGTCCCTTCATGTAAGGAACAACACACAATACTATTAATCTATTTCTTAGAAATTACGTGCTACAGGTTTATTGGGAATTTGTATGCAAAGGAGCAAAAGCTGATGGCGCCCTGTTGGAGAACGTCCCCTTTGTAATTCTTATGACGGAAGATTTTTGGGAGCAGTTTGTGAGAGAATTGGTATCTGAAAGACAGGGAGCCCAATTCAAGGCTTTTTCTTGACCTCCTCTTTTCTTCGCTCGTCTCCATCTCGGCAAATATACCTTTCTCATACGGCAGCCATATATTTCCATGGGGATAAATAATAACCTTTGTTTTTGCCTGGCTAAACTCGTTCTGAAGTGCATGAATACGAGGCTTGCCGGCCAAAACGTATTGTTTCAGTCAACATGGCTGATGTGTGAGAAAGATATGTTAACGTCTTTTCAAATCGTCGCGCGATATTCATGCTGTTCTCGAAAAATAAAGGAAAAATGAAAAGAAAAGAGTGAGGCTATTTCTACATTTTAGGATTAATTCAGGAACCTTACTGCGTGTGGAAGTTTTTCAGATAATGATTGAGTGTGGACAGGGGGGTTGTATGTTTTCCTATTTGCTTGGGAGGGGGGGTTAAGTGTATTTTATTTTGATCTCACTCACTTCTCTAGTCCCCTCTTTGTGATAATTACAGATAATTAACGGTCCCTAAGTAATAATTACACACCTTTTTTTCCAAAAAAAAATTGATTTTCCAGCAAGTCAATTGTATTTCGGTGCCTCGAGTGCGAGAGCACATCACGACAAGAATGTGGTCTTGTGTGCGCAATAACAACGGTATCAAGGTTCTCCTGAGCTTACTCTTAGTCAAGACACCGCTCGTCAATGCTGATTTAATCCGAGCCCTAGCATGTAAAGCTCTGTGTGGATTATCAACAAGCGACAAGATCAAACAGGTTATTGGAAAACTTCAACTGTTTAATAGCGGACAGCTTCAAAGTAAGTAAAGAATTTCAAGTGTATTACGGAAATGATTGTCGATGCCAACTGTAAAGTTGCCCTTAATTTTTTAGTATCAAAAACTCAAACAACTTGAAGAAATGACTTACAAACTACAAGCCATAACTGCCACTATTAAATCAAACTGTTAAAAGAAATTGTAAACAACTTCAGTTTAATGTGTCTTATGTGTTTTTGACTCAGCATTTCATGTGATTCGAGTTCTCGTTGGGTCTCTTTCTTGATTCGAGGGTTTTTCTCCGGGTTCTCCGGTTTTCCTCCCTCTGCAAAAACCAACACGCTAAATTCTAATTCGATCTGTGAGTTAACCGTGCCCTAACTTAGATCAGCCCAGAGGTTGTTAATCATTCATATAATAACTGTTTTTATTACCATTTCAAGTCTTGATGCTGGACCCTGTTCTGGAGGATAACGTTGCAGACCACATGTTATTCTGTACATATGCTGCTGAGCTCCTGGAGAGAGTAACTGGTAAACCTCTTGGTAACACCACCTCAGCTGTGCCATCTTTGTCCAGAATCACTAAGGTTAGGAACTAGATTAGTACAATTACCTAGTAAGGACAGTCATTTTGGATGATAAGAAAAATAAAATTATTTCATAAGAAAAAGAAATCAGTTCTTCATAGAAAAGAGTTTTTTCCTTTTGTCATCCAACATGGCTGTCAACACATGACCAAACCCGCTATTAACCGTCGCTATTTTCCCTTGAAATTTGTACTTTGAAATAGCCTGCCTAATTTTTACTACTTACATTACGTACTGAGGTGACATAAATACAGTTGCCCAAAATTGCCATAACATGGCCATAACGTTTTTAAGAATACAATCACGATGCAAATCCGTCCCCTATTGCGGCGATGGACAACTTGGGCGTATTTGTTTTCCTATTAGGCCACCTGTCCAATGATTCCGCCCTTGGGTATTGTTTCTTTGTTTTCTCTGTAGTGCTTGAGAAGATACGTCAATATGGATGAACCTCAAACAAAGAATCGTATTCTCAAGGGATTTGAAATGGGAAAAACATTACGCCCAAGTGGATTTGGTCTATTAAGAGTAGTAGTAACTTAACTTTGTTCATTGTCATTGTAGGCGGATGTAGTGGCACAGACGCGAATCACGTATCCCGCCAAAGAGTTACTGCAGCTAATTTACAATCATCTTGCATCAAAAGGTAAGTTCTAGGGGGTAGGACTGAAGAAGTCTTATTTCTCTAGAAATTATAACAATGCCTTTATTTTCGATTTCGTAGGTCTTCATGAAACAGCCCAACAATTGCTAAAAGAGGCTCGGCTTCCTCAACCCAAACAACAGCTCGTATCTCCGATTATAAACCCAAAGGTATGATCACAGGGAACCCACTTTAGTCTGCAGTACTTTAAACAGAGCCGGATCCAGGATTTTTTAGGGAGGGATGCACCATTTATTTTCAGGACTCAAGCACCAAAATATTAGATACTAATAAAGTCATAATAGCTTATATTCACGATAGACGCCATGATGGTTTTCGCATTGTAATGCAGATTATTCACGTGGTTGCTGAGGGGGCAAACAACTTCAAATCTGGAGATTTCAGCTGCTTTATTGTTATAATTTTAAAGTTTTCTTGTAATTATGTATGTTAACATTTTGCGGATAAATGAAATACTCGAATTTGGACTGGTTTAGACACTAGTTTAGAAAATATACGGCTATTAAAATTGACCTTACTCTATTTTCCAAGCTAAGGACAAATGTAACAGTTCCAAAACTACAGGCAGATTTTTTAATATTTTGAAACAACATTTGGTATAAAAATATAGTCTCTAGGACGAGCCGATATTTTAAAAATAGACTTTTCTTCCAATGTTTGCCCCCTGGAAGAGCGCATGGCTAATTTGCATTACAATATGAAAGCCATCATGACGGCTATCGTGAATAAGGTCTATTGTCTGTAAATTGCTCATCTCGGGGGGGGGGGGCACCCCTCACCTGGATCTGCCCCCTGGTAGATGTTATATGAATGGGGAAGCGTGTGTTATCGTACTTCTTACAATTCCGTTCTCGACCAATCAAAATACAAGAAAACAACTGCCATGCAATAGCCCACTTCATAGTTCTCACGCAACCAAGCGTGATTTTTCGCACGAAGCCTCGCCTTCATGCATCGTTTTTGAGAACTCGGAAGTGGACTATTATATAGAAGATTGGCTAACGAACTCGTGACCACGGTTAGAGTAGAACCACAATAAATAAAAGTTTCCTATGTAAACCATTCTAATGGATGTCTTATTTTTTCTAGAGGATAGTTAGCAGCAACAGCATGTCAACCAATGTAGGCTCCATTCTAAACTCTCCTGCTAAATCCTCTGCGCAATCGAGATATAGATTCGGTGCTCCTGGAACACCCACAGAAAAGGTAAGTGTCAACTTTCTTTTGGGTATCCCCCTTACTTTCCTGCAAACTTAAGCCTAGTTCTCACTAGCGACGCAAGCATAAGCGCAAGCAACATACGCAGACTCAGTACTGCATTTATCACCGAGGTGTGAGAAAAGATAAGCACCGCTAATGAGCAGTACACTACTGAGTCTGCGTATGTTGCTTGAACTAATGCTTGCGTCGCTAGTGAGAACCAGGCTTTAGTTTACTCCAGCCGAGCTAGAACACACGTAAACGTTATTCTAAAGCCTGGTTCTCACTAGCGACGCAAGCATAAGCGCAAACAACATACGCAGACCAGTAGGGTACTGCTCATTAGCGGTGCTTGTAGTTTTCTCACACCTCGGTGATAAATGCAGTACTGAGTCTGCGTATGTTGCTTGCGCTTATGCTTGCGTCGCTAGTGAGAACTAGGCTTAACATTGAGACATGCATAAAGAGCTCTCCAAAAAGTCGAAAAAAATAGGATTCCTTGTTTTTGTGTGCGCACTGAAACATTATATCCCTTTCAAAATTCAATAAAACTGCCGTATACTTCCATATAACACGAAAAACTCAAGAAGTCCTAGCTTTAGAGCGCATTAGGAAAGCGAGTCGCACTATCTGCGCGGGCATATTTTTCTCTTTTTGCTATCTTTAACGAGATGTACTTGGTTCTTCAGCGTCTTTTGCCAGATATGTTGCCTCTTGCACACCGTTCCCAGACTCCTCCCACTCTCGATGCTATTGTTACGCGGTTTCTACGTGAGCAGCATGCGCAGTGCAGTAACCCTGTCTCCGTTTGTCCACCATTTTCACTTCTAAGGTAACCAAAAAAACACTAGAAGCATTGCAATTTTAAAGAGCTAAAGATATCTCTTTGTCATTTTTAAGGACGCTAAGGCCCAGGTCAAACGTCGAACTTCACATGAGCCGAACTCATTGAAAACAAGTAAAAATTAGGCGGTCTTCTTTGATGTCATTAGGTTCGGCTCGTGTGAAGTTCGACGTTTGACCTGGGCCTAAAAGTAGTCATAGTTGTTCGCCTTACGATTATTTTATTCCCTACCTTCTTAGCTCCCACAAATGTCCAGAGGCAAAGTTCAAGCATTTTGCGCCGACAAACATCACAACACGGCTCACTAGACGACAGGTTTGTACGCACAAAATAACCACTATGAACCAATAGATCTTTCACGAATAGACCTTTTTCGCTTGGGCGTTATGTTTTCCCAATTCAGACCTCTTGGAAATAAAATTCTTTGTTTGAGGTTCATCTATATTGTATCTTCTCAAGCGTTACCAAGAAACAAAAAGATGAAACCCAAGGGAATGACACGTGGTCTGTAATGGAAAAACAACGAATAAGGTCTATTCTCTTGATGACCATGAGACAATGATATTAAGTCGAGGTTGACCTTGATAAACAGAAGAATTAAGTTCAGTCTCGACTTTAAGGTAATGCGATCGTGCAATTTTTTGTCGAAATTTTTTTTTAAAACTTGGCCCCAATATCAATTTTGAGTGTTTGAGTAGAAAAATGAAATAAAAAATGGGGGTCACCGAATTCATTTGAAAGATATGATTTTTCAAAATGGGGCTTGTGGCCATGCTTTTTCGCACAAAATAGGATAATGGAATTACAAACGCTTTCAGCTCATATCGGTCTTCAATAATAAAACCAATACTTTCAAATGATACACAAGTCAACACACTGTAATAATAAACACAAAATTTCTCATTTTATTGTGTCTAAGAATGAATTTTCAAAGCCAACGTTTCAAAAGCAGCACAATTTCACCGTGCTTGACGATCCTAGTTTTGGACATTTTTGGCGATTTTCTTAAAATTTAGCTCGAAGACCTACCTTCATTTTTTGATATGTTGAGGTTTTAGACACCATGAACTTGCGGTGAAAAAATCAGGGCAGGTCACCGATTTAGATTTTTAGATATTTGCCGTTGAATATCAAAATGCTTTATCCGCCATATTGAAAAAGCTCTACCACAGGAATCCCAACCAATGAAAAGCATGCGCAGAAAAGATGCGCACCAATGCATGATCGCATTACCTTAAGCCATTGTTTCGTGATCATCCAAGGTCTATTAGATCCGGCATTAGATCACAGGGGCGGCTAGTCATGTATGCCGTAATGTTTAACCTTTTCATAGAGTGAAGGACGGACTTAATCTAAAAGCAAAGAAAATATATTGTCGAGTTAGAAACGGTATGGGGACATGATCCAGCATGTTGTGTATAGTCGTGTCCATTTTATCTTACATCACTGTTTTTTTTCCCTCGTAAGTAGATTTATCCTCGTCATGGCGGGTTCAATGGAGCAAGAAGCAGTAGAAAATTTATCTACAGTAGGTGAGCACCGAAAAGGGTTCTTTGTCTTGGAGTTAAGAACCTGAAATTGTTTGTTCATTGGTTGTTTTGTTTAATAGTTATTTCAGCGACCCAGTCAACCAGTCAGGTGCTGATTCTAATCAGGATCTGATTCCGAAATCACCACGTGATTCATGCATGCCGTAAATTATGGACCTAGCTTTTACCTACTGCCTTATGGCCCAAGGGCGTAGCGCGCGGTCCGTGAAGAAAGGAGATTCCATAACTTACGTACGGACCGAGTAAGCGATGTTTATTATATGACTAGTCGAACAAAATAATATGGTTTTTTAGTCCGTACCGTAAGTTGTAGACCGCAAATTGGCCGATAAAAGCGCGTGAAATACCTTGCCATATAATAAAGTATTTTATTGTCTGGTCTAAGTCTCAATTAGTTTATGATATTGTATTTTCAGATTTCGCCCTCTGCGAGGAATACGAGACACAGAAGAAAACAGCGTTTTTACCTGTGCCTCTTTTTTGGTAGGTCGTTGTCGTCGTCGTCGTCTTTTGCTACTTTTGCTAATTTGTTCATCATCCCCAAAGCACACATTAGTAATCGAAGAGAAGACTTAAAAAGTAGGGATTTTAGAAGAAATATCTTCACCACACCGAGTTTCATTCTTTCACCTTCATTTTAGCCTACGTACGGAGCTGGTCACCACTGCACCTGCCTTGCAGGCTGCCTTTATTTCTTCCCGTTGTCACATTTACTATAATTGCATTTCTTCGTCTCGACAGCCTGATGGAAAGACCATTGCACTCGGAACTCGTAATGGAGAACTTAAAGTCTACAACGTTTATACTGGAGAGGTTAGAATGGAAGGGATTTTCTCATAATGACAATTATCATTTTTTATGTAATTTGCTGTCTTAACTGACAGTTTTGGCGATGGCGAGGATGATGATGATGGTGACTATGGCGATGCAGGTATATGGTGTGAGGTGATAATGGTGTTGGTACTGATAATGATGGCGATGGTATATAGTGATGATGGTGTTTGTAGTAATTATGGTAAATGATAATGATGTAAAAGATGATGGTGGTCGCAGTGGTGGTATGCTGTTTGCAGGGATGATGCTGATGGTATATGATGGTATATGATGGTAGTATTGGTAGTGATGAAGATGATAGTATATGGTGATGATGTTAGTACTGATGATGGTGGTGATGGTTTGTAGTGATGGTGTTCGTAGTGATGATGATGATGGTGTTGGTGTTGGTAGGGATGATGGTAGATGATGGTGATGGTGATGGTGATGGTGATGGTGATGGTGATGGTGATGGTGATGGTGATGATGATGGTGATGGTGATGGTGATGGTGATGGTGATGGTGAATGATGGAGATGGACATTATTAATATCATTACTGTTTTTCTTCTCTCAACAGGAAGAAGTAACCTATTCATGCAATAACGCAGCACTTTCAATGTGCCAGCCCAATCAAGTCAGTTCCAGAACTTTATTTCTTTATATAGCAATGACTATTAATCCAGTTTCTGCTTATATTCCATTCCGGTCCTGGGTGAACCTTGGTTACCATGTTTCCTTATTCTTTTAGAATCATGACTGCATTCTTACTTCCTCGCCTTATGGGATGCCTTCGTGCGCACTTTGGAGCATTGGAGATTTATTCGAAATGAAGTAAGATAATTTGCGCTTCTAAGTCATCAAACTGTTCTTGCCTTTTTGTCTCACCATTGCAGCCTTCATCATTATCACCACCACCACCACCACTACCACCACCACCACCACCACCACCACCACCACCACCACCATCACCACCACCACCACCACCCATCACCACCCATCACCACCACCACCATCACCACCACCACCACCATCATCATCATTATCATCATCATCATTATCACCACCATCATCATCATCATTATTATTATTATTCCAAAACTAACAATTTTTTTGTCAGATGCTCGATTTCCTGATATCGTTAATCATCACTTTAACTTTGTTTGAACTAAAAAATTTGTATGATTTCAGGTACTCTTTTCCCGATGATCATTATGTAAGATTTAGTAATTTATCAGAAGAAAGGATCATTGGTACTGATGCAGATACAGCACACGTGAGTCATGTCACTTGTCATGTAGGGAGGAGAGGGGAGGGGAGGGAGGGGATGAATTGGGAGGAAAGAGATTAGAGTAAGAAGATTTAACTGTTCTTTCCATACCTTAACCAAGCATCTGTTTCTGCCCTGATTTTAAGCTCAAACCTTGAATTCATGCAAGTCTTTTTAATTGGCCTTTCCGAAATCCAAAGACTGGGCACGAACTCTCGCCCCCAAAATGAATCCCATAAATCATTGCAAGTTGGCGGCATTTCATGATCTTAATCCAGAATTCAGCCCATGAAACAATTCGATCTGTGAATTAGCCGTGCCCTTAGCACAAAAATTGTTTCTATAAATTTGATGTTTGAAGCACCCAACCGTTCTTCTCTGGTCACAGATTTATGACACCTCTACTGGCCAACTAATCTTAACCTTGTCGGACTCGTCCAGTGCAAATCACTACTGGAAAAACGTGGCTAACTTCAACCCAACAGACGATCTTGTGCTCAACGATGGAGTATTATGGGATGTGCGCGGCAAACGGGTTATTCATAAATTTGACAAGTTTAATAATTTTGTCAGCGGTGTGTTTCATCCATCTGGCCTTGAAATCATCATTAACTCAGAAGTCGTATCCTTTCATTATCTTATATTTTCCAACCATCACTCCCCGTGAGAGGCTCTTCCGTTAGGTTCGCTCCACACACCATACCAACGCATTCGATATTTACAGCACACAGCACTCAACTCACACGTTGATTTTTACGGAGGGTGGAAAACCGGAGAACCCGGAGAAAAACCCTCATGGCAAGGGAGAGAACAACACATCTGACAAACTCTACTCACATGTGGCATCCGCAGGGCTCGAACCAGTGACTCGACCCGTTGGACTCACAGTGGTGAGAGGCGACGCAATAACTGTATAAATTAGCGTGTGCCGCTCTCTTTGTGATTACGTTTTGCAACAACCACTTCGAGAGTGGAATCTCCCGCCCTACCGCCCAACCACGCCCCCCCCCCCTAGAACGTGGTGCACAACCTCACACATATCAATACACCGCTGTTCACTCCCGTGGACAGTAGCCATTTTCGCACTTTTTATATCTCGTGTATACGTGTATATTGTAGATAGAGAGGTATAAGTTACTAATTTTAGTTGATGCAAAGATGCACAGAATATAAATTACTAGTTTTTTACTCCATGGCTATCCTTGTGTTATCCTTGACTTATTTATCAGTGGGATCTGCGCTCGTTTCATCTGCTTAATACCTGTTCTTCTCTTGATCAATGTCACGTGGTATTTAATAATAGTGATGACGTCATATACGGAAGTAAGTAACAAAATTAAGTAATTGCAAAATCATTTGCATAAGTGTTCCAAGTTAAAATGAGAACTAACATCAATGAATGATCTTGAACGTTTTGGTCACCCTTTCTTTCTTTTCTTTCTTTCTTTCTTTCTTTCTTTCATTTATTCATTAATTCATGTGCGCCGGTCTCTTCAAGGCTTGCATTCTCATCAACAGCTCGCTAGTCGGTTTGTAATTCTAATGAGGATGTCAGCCTCGAAGGCAACGCGCGCATTAAAAAAGTCTTCACAATGTCTTGTCTTTGCGCTAAGGTCCGATTCATCCATCGTGCTTTTGTCGTGCTTAACCTAATAGTTGTTATTTGGTGCATGAAAAGTTCGACGTCTAAATCAATTTAGTTCGGCACGCCTAAATTAAGTACGGCACGGTATTGAGTTTGGCCGTGTCAGTCGCGGCTTAAGGCAAAAGTTTGATTCAAACATCGAACTCTTTTTGTGCAGAACCGAATGCATTAGGCGAAACGTCAGCGGTATGTCGTACTGATTATGCGCAATACAGTCGGTACAAAACAATCGGTACGACGTCTGAATCAAATTCATCCTATTGTAATCAGGCCGACCCAGTTACTGGTAGGCAATTAGGTTCGGCACGAAAAAAGCAGGACGTATGAATTGTGCCTAAGTTGCGTTGTTCAACACCAAACCTACATCATTTGTTAAGTACGTTATATACCACTTATCAAAATAGATAGTCGTATAGCTCTATCAACTTATTTTCAATACTGATTTATTTCTAGTCAAACACGTCCCAGATACGGAAGAGAATATGATGACTCAGCGAATGCTTGGGCCTTTCGAGTCCTCGTTCCGTACTTTCGACGCTACTGATTATCAGCCAACAGGTATAGAAAATGCTCCAAGTAGCGACACGTAACATGGACTTTGAGTTCGAAAACCATCTCTCAGTCTGTGGTCTAGCCAGAGCAGTTCCATTAAGTTAACACAGTTAACCGTGTAGAGTGTCATCAGGCAAATATGGCAATATATATAACGTCATTTTTATGTTGAATCTGACTACTGTGGACGCGTGCCTAACGCTGATTAAAAATGTCTTTCTATTACGATTTCTTAGCAACAATCGACGTCAAGAAAACAATCTTTGACTTAGCAACTGATCCTATGGACAGTCTTGTAGCAGTGATTGAGGTGAGGAGCTTCAGCATAAATATTTATAATGATTAGTTTATGTGATGGGATAAGAAAAGGATGGGATGAAATAAGATGGGTAGGAATACCCTATAGAAATGTGATAAGCTGGGATTGAATGGGATTGAATGGCCTAGGATGGTATGGAAAAGGAAAAAATTAAGATAAGTTGGGCAGAATGGTTATTTTGTTTGCTTTTTTTTTTTGTTTGTTTTGTTTCACATGAATTTCTCGAAGTATTGAAGTGGAGCAACTCTTCTCCCATTGACCTATTTCTTTCGTTCGCTTAGAATCAAACGAGCACCGAAGAAAGCATATGTCGTCTCTATGAAGTTGGACGATCAAGAAGATTCGACACCGAAGAAGAGGTAAAGTCACACACACGCATGATTTTAAATTGCATGCCACCACAAGCGCGCCCAGTAATAAAACAGTCACTAAAGTCCCCAGCTTATGATAGAAAGAAGAGAAAAACTGGCTGTATTTGCACGGTTTCGAACGATTCAAGAGTTTCTACTGATTGAGGAAACACCATTTGTTCTTTTACTGAAATTGATTTCCAAACTACTTTCCGAGGTTACCGTAGTCTCTCCCAATAATACCCTTACCTTGTTACTAATTGCCGGAACTGGCACTAAATAAGAAAAGCACTAACTCCTGTAGAAGACAGAAGACTTTATTGTCGTTGTCGTTGTCTTATCGGTGTCGTTGTTGTTTGTTGTGGTTCGTTATTTTCTGTTAATTGTTTATTTGGTTGCCCGATTCCACATATATTATTAACCAAAATTACCTTTCTTATACAGGAATCAGATGAAGAGGGTGAGGAAGATCAAGACGACGAAGACGATGATGACGATGATGATGGTGATGACGACGATGATGATGATGACGACGATGATGACGTTGACATTTTGATCTCGGATCGCGACTACGAATCAGACGAAGATGATGACGTCATGGTTTTCTAGAACTCAGGGTAACTAGTTACTAGGTTACCGCAGATCAAAGTATTCTTGTATTCAGGATACAAAGAAAATTTTGAACCGTAATTTTTATACTTTTGGGAGGGTATTCGACAAGACAGGTATACAAACACTCTTTTTACAGACATTTATAGACAATGCTTTGCCAGTCTTTAGTTGACTGTCTTTCGTCTTAAGAGAGAGCATAAATAAGAGAGGGAAACTTCTTAATATCGCGCGCGCCATGTGAATTCCCGGTTGGGCTATTTTTAGCATTCGCGCAGTTAACTTTCGCCTTACCCTACTCCCGTGCGTCAAAAATTATGGCGTTTTCTCATGAAGAAGTTTTGGTTAAGAAGTTGAGAAAAAGTCCAGAAAAAACTAGATTTTGAAGAAAGTGAAATTAAAATTAAAAAGAAGCAAGCCATGGCTCATTTGTTATCCTACATGAGTTATAAAGCCAATCTAATCCAGAGAGATTTTATTTAACCCGTTTAAAAATAGTACGCATAATAGTTAGTATTCGGCTCTAAACCCATTGTTTTCTTTTGTCCTTTATCAACTAGTACAAACTAAATAGCCATCTTTCTTTCACGGGTTAAACAAAAATCATTCTACAATATTAGCAATCTATTTTATCACTTGTTTTTGTTGACATGATCGTGAAAGTCATGTTTGAGACTCTTTTCACTAGCAAAGCGTTGTTGCCCGTTACTGGTGCTCATGACTTGGAGTACAGTCAGGACACAGTCTGTGCTGCACTCCGGGTTGTCTTTGAATCTCCTGAGAGAAAGTACCACGCCATACAAATAACGAACTGCAATAGAAAGGCCAGAGATATAATTAGATTCTCTTGTACTTTAAAAATGTGTATTGGTGATAAACATCATAAAATGAATGATGCATTGGGCCCGACTAAAAAGGTTAAAAGACTTTCGGCTGTTCCGCTGCTTACATGCAATAATAGCAAAGATCCTTCTTTTCTGCTATAGAATTATGATCTTACCTATGATCATTACGATCAGGAATACATTAGCAAACATGAGCAATACACTGATGCCAATATCGTCATCTTCTTGGCTCACTGTTACAGAGAGAGTTTCTGCAGGAATCCTCAGAAGCATTCCCATCAGCTGATTGGCCACTGTAGCCATCAAGGAACCAAGATGAAGCCAGTGCTCAAACAGGTGTGGAATGGGCTTGGAATAGGCGAAGAAAACTGCATAGAAACCAGACATGATGGAGGAAATCCCAAGAAACAAGCGGCCATGTTGACCTGAGTACACGAGGACTGAAGTCAAAATGACCTTACGAAGCAGCTCTATGACCTCCCAGTACCAACAATC
>WUAP02012237.1:0-19869 GCA_015163945.2 Stichodactyla helianthus | reverse complement strand
GTAAGCTGAACACCGTAAATTTGGGTACGCAGTATATATTAGAAATAAATGTAAAGTGAATGCGTTCGGTGTGTATAAATAGAAAGAATAAAGAGAAAAATAACATTAAGCCCCTGTGGTTAACACATCGGACTAGTGAACCAAAGACGTGGGCTTCGATTCCCTCCAGGCGCTTAAAGTTATTTTCGTTTGTTTCCCGTTTTTCGATGTTTATTCTGGTTTTTCTCCCTTGGCTCAAACAAAATCTCTCTCTGTGGATAAGGAGCAAACATTTGGCATGAACACATCCCACAATACGTAAATGAATATTCCCACACGGATGAAACAAGTTCAGTGCAACACTTACCTTTTCGCTGTGCCGTCGAGTCTTCGGAATCATCCGTGGTGGCAGCGGTGTTGCGGTCACGTGATACCTTAGCAGAAAAAGGCCTAGACGTTCTGCTGGTTTTCTCAGTACCTAAGTCAGAAAAGATTTGTCAAAAACAAGAGATTTGTGTTCGCTTGCAACCACGTGAAGAACGACGAAGCGCGCATTATGCGGGCAGTTTTAACGAACTAAACCCTCGTTGTTTTAGACCATGTTTCTATGAAGATAGAGTGCCTCTAGCTGCAATACAAAGTGTTTTAATTTGTTCCGCGAGTAAGGTGAGACATGATAAGTTGCACACAGACTTTTTCTAAGTTGGTAAAGATTTCGCAGGAAGTAGAATTGATATTCTTTGCAACTCCTCTTTGCCAGCCGCGATTTTGACAAAACTGTATCTTGTATTATTATATGGCTACGATAGTACGCGCGCTCTGATTGGCTGATTTCCGGTCTGAGATTTTCTCATCTCAAACCGTTACGTTAAGTTCGCCTGTCTTTCGTCGACGCAGCTAAAAAAAACCCAGCCATATAATAAACGATTTATTAACCTCGCGCTCGGTTAATAACCTCTATTTAGAATCTAATATAATGACTTGAAAGAAGCTATTTCACCTTTAAAATATCCTAATCTATACCATTACAGATACCAAATCAATTGCGCACAATTCAATTTTACCTTGAGTCGACGAAATCTTCGCCGAAACAGGTCTCCTCTTAGTCTTGTTCAGAGCTATCGATGCTCCGTAGGCCGATACCGTGGTGAGAGCTCTGTTATGTCTCTCGATTACAGACGGGTTATTTGGGGCGTCGTACTCCCCTCGAGGCCTGGCCCATCCACTCTCGTCCTGTGCGCTACTGCTCTTACTGAATCAGAAAGCAAAAGTGAAAGGAAAGAAAATTGTTAACCTAACGTAATATTTGAAGGGGACCTACCTACTGCACATGGTTATGCTAAAGGCACAAGAATAAGTGCCCGGAAAATCCTCCTTTTTTGATGAGGGCTTCCTGACTCAAAGATGATGATGTTGGCGGTGCTCTGGTGTAGGTGGTGATGGTAGTGTAGGTTGTAATAGACCTAATTCGCTTGGGCGTATTTGTTTTCCCAATACAGGTCACGTGTCATTCCTTTGGGACTTTTTCCTTTGTTAACTGGTAACGCTTCAGAAGATACGTTAATATGGGTAAACCTCAAACAAAGAATTGTATTCCCAAGAGGTCTGAATTGGGAAAACATTACGCCCAAGCGAATAAGGTCTATTGTGTAGGTATTGTTGGTTATAGAGGTGTTGGTGATGATGATGGCAGTAGCAGTGGTGTAGTTGTTGTTGATGTTGGTTGTGGTAGTGGTGTAGTTGTTGTTGATGGTGGTTGTGGTAGTGGTGTAGTTGTCGTTGATGGTGGTTGTGGTAGTGGTGTAGTTGTCGTTGATGGTGGTTGTGGTAGTGGTGTAGTTGTTGTTGATGGTGGTTGTGGTAGTGGTGTAGTTGTCGTTGATGGTGGTTGTGGTAGTGGTGTAGTTGTCGTTGATGGTGGTTGTGGTAGTGGTGTAGTTGTTGTTGATGGTGGTTGTGGTAGTGGTGTAGTTGTTGTTGATGGTGGTTGTGGTAGTGGTGTAGTTGTTGTTGATGGTAGTTGCGGTAGTGGTGTAGTTGTTGTTGATGGTAGTTGCGGTAGTGGTGTAGTTGTTGGTGATGGTGGAGGTTGTGGTAGTAGCTGTTGATGTTGGACGTTGTGGTAGTGGTGTAGTTGTTGATGGTGGTTGCGGTAGTGGTGTAGTTGTTGGTAGTGGTGCACCATATTAAGTTCTATATCTTGCCTCCTTAAGTGTCCACGTAAAGTAGTTTCCGGTTCTTTTCTTCTATTGAGCCCGGTCTCGACATGATTGGCTGTTCCAATATCGTCTTCTCTAACCTTATCAGGAGGGCCACCCAAGAACACGCTAGCACTCTTGTTCAGTTTGGTGTATCTTGTCAGTAAGTCTTCTAATTCCGTCTCGCTAATAACAGAAAATGGAGTTGGAATGAAATAACCTGTTCGTCACGGACTGTGGGTTATAGGTGTAAAATAGGCCATTTGCACGAACAGGAGAAATGGCATGAAATATAACATTTAAAATTGTATTAGGATTTGTATAGGAAAATGTGCTGGACAGCAAGCACTATTCAATTTTATACTTCATGTCATTTCTCCTGTGTCAAACATTTGAGCTGAGATTTCACCTTCTTACTAATATTGAGATACTCTTTCCATTTCTGGAGTTCATTTTGACATTAGCGTGTGTTTTAAGGGGGGTTGTGGTCACGTGACCTGCTCATGCAAATGGATTTTATTTGTAACAACATACCTCGCAATCGCCATAAAAATCTTGAAGTCCTCGTCTGGTATTTCGCTGTCATTGTTATTATTTCTGTTTAAGCCATATGTTCGGCTGATTTCTTGCCTCTTCTGGATTTGGTTTGTTTCCTTCAAGACCAATACATGCTGGTTAATAGGACAATAAAATGATTTTTGGAAGGAATACTGTTTATTTGCACCCGCGTAGTATCATTTGCGCCAATGACACTACGCGGGCGCAAATAAACAATAGTCCCTCCAAAAATCATTTTATTATCGTTAATACCAATAAACAAGGCCAGTCTATTAGTGGCTAAAATCCATTAGATGATGAACGAAAAGCCAATCAGCAGTAGGGCTGATAATGCCATTATCAGCCCGCTCGAGTCATTTGCGGCCCGCTGAGTGCGTGTTTACAAGAAGGCAGTTTTCTGTTTGGCCGCATATATTGGTAATAATGAGATATAACACTAACTATGATTGGCTGAGAAAGCCATGAGCCAATTCGATGAAATTCTGGCTCTGATTGGCTGAGAGAATTATTCAGTCTAGCTGTATTATTTTTATCTCTAAAGCAAGATTACCTTTCCATAGATGTGGACAAAGTCTCCTAGCTGTTTAGCAAGTATTCGTCTCCTTAAAAAGCGTAAAAACAGAGTCACTGTTTGCAAGGATTTTCCCCGACTTTCAGCGAGCCGCATTAGTGCATTACAAACTGCGCTACCGCGTTAACCTACATTACGTTATTGATCCGCGCTACATTACGCTGCATTGCGTTACTGAAGTGCATTGCGTCAGGTAACTCGTCTTATTCACCTACACTGCATTACTACGAATTGCGTTACCGCGTGACACTACATTATGTGTCAATAATCCGCACTGCTTTACGCTACGTCACGTTATAAAACTGAACCGCGTCAGGTTACGTTGTGTCTTATTCACCTGCACTGCGCTACTCAAGATTGCGTTACTGCGATACTGTGTTACGCTGAAATGCGTGGTGCTTAAGTTGCGTGACATTACCTGTCATGCAGTGGTAGCTTACGGCTTGGTATGACCACTTTAAAGGGTTGCTGTAGATTACCAGCTGCCTTCTTCAGGAAGCGAATCACCAGAGACTACAGTTATTATCATAACATAACCATAAGTTAGACCCACTATGGTTAGACTTCGGACTTGGCAAAGACGATGGCGCAAGCATGCCTTTACGTGCGCGCGTGTGATCCTCTTCTGGATTCACATTTTGATGAGGACGCGATAAAAATAAATATCAAGTCCTAGTCAAGACGCTAGCTATGAAAACAAAAATGCGCATACAAAAAAGAATGAGGTCGGGCCAGCGCGTGAGGTCCTGGCTAATGATAATTATAATATTAAGATCCTAAGTAATATCAATTAATCTTACCATCTGTTCATCTTGCCTCGTCGAGTCTGTAGAATCATCCGAATCGTAACTAAATGGAAAAAAAATCAAACATGGAAACTTTGAAAAATTAGGATTTTGTCCATTATTCTGAACCGATTTCTAACCGGTCGGGGATGTAGCTCAGTGGTAGAGCGTCCGCTTTGCATGCGGAAGGCCCGGGGTTCGATACCCCGCATCTCCATCCATACTTTTTTTGAACAATTCTTTTTTTTTTTTAATATCATTTGGATCTTGCAATACGAATAACCCCACGAATCACTAAAGCTGACATCGCTCAAAGTTTTTCTGGAGATCACTGCATATTTCTTGTATTCTCATGACAAACGCATTGAATGTTGAGAACAACTTCTTAACAGGCTATATTATACTCTAGTAACAAAACGATTTCGCGGGTTTGGGGATGTAGCTCAGTGGTAGAGCGTCCGCTTCGCATGCGGAAGGCCCGGGGTTCGATGCCCGCATCTCCATATATTTTTTCAGAAACATTTCTGCTCTGTATTATGCATTTTCTGTATTATCTTTTAATATTTTGAAGCGATAAACCCGTTGCCTCCGAGCAGTTTTCTTGCGAGTGAAAAATCCAAGGTATAAAAGCACCTAAACAGTACGGGGTGCAGTAACACTGAAATGGCTTCCCGTTGTTTTTGTGTGTTTCATCCAATCACGACGGTTATGGTAAAGTACCAATGACCAGTGACAACACTTTTACTTCCGGCGGAAGCCAAAACACAAGACGTGTGATTTGTAGAATACTCACTTGGCTTCATAGATCAGTCGCTGTTGTACCCGCTGCAAGTACATAGCAAAGGCTTGACGAGCTTGAAGCCTCCTGGAATCGAGTAGAAAAGCAGTAAGTTTGGAAGTTAAGATACATTTTAGATTCAAGTTTCGGCCTACCCGGAAATACGTCACAACTTATACACTTACGTTAGCGCGCCAGACTTGTCCATAATGTCCTCAACGCGTATGGCTTTGAAAGTAGGTTGTGCAGACAAGACTCTTTTTGAGACGGTTTCGTGGGATCCTTGTGGTCTTGGAGGACGCGCTTCTTTTGCTGACTGGACACGAGGTTTCGGTGCATACATGACAGGGGCAGAGCCTTGTGTCTCTAAAGTCACTTGTGACTGTGATCTACCTGGCCCCTCTAGGAACAGAAGGTAGAATTGACCGATTGGCTCCTAGCCGTCACGTGGTATAAATTGTAAAAAGGTTCGGACATTGTTGTCTGAATGCCATACAAGTGTACTAACTTTTGAACGAATTATAGACTTGAATTATTAATTTGTCTCTAAATATAACCACAACCTTGTTATTTAACCCTAATTCAAAATGCTCTTGCTGTTTTTAAGGAGAAAAGCTTATCAAAACATGTTATAAATTAAGTTAGTGCATTCGTACAGCAGTCAGACAACAATCTTCGAACATTTTCGTGACCTTAACACAAGGTAGCACAAATTACACCCCGTTATGGCTAGGGGTCAATCGGTGAATTATTGAAATGAATTTATTCTGAAAGAAATTGAAATGAATTTATTCTGCGCTTTCTCGTATTACCGCTTACCTTGTGGGCGTGGTTGATCGGTGTTCACTTGTGTATGGCCCTGTACCTCAAGACGATTATCCTGGAGTTTTTCAAGTGAATGAGATGACGCGGGTTGATCAAGTGATCCTGCCGTTTTTAATAAGAATAAAATAAATACGTTCGTCAAGGTAGTATATATCGTGACGCTGTTACTAGGGCTTACCTGTACTATTGGACTGCATGTTTTCTGTGCTCCGAGATTGTAAAATAGCAGGACTCTGGTGAGAAAAGAGACAAAATAAAACAGTTAAGAACGCGAGACCTGTAATAGCCAGCGTGGGGTCTGTGTTATTGTACTCTATTCCTCACACAGTTCCCAGATTACCAACTCTGGTCGTCCTCGCCCTCGTTTTTTTCCTTTTTTTCCTTTTTTTTTCTTTCTTTCTTTCTTTTTCTTTTTCTTTTTTCTTTTTTCCTTTGTCTTGTTACTATCTACTTACCCAGCTATCCAGTTTCCTTTCATAACAAGAGATACGTGAAGTAATGCTTAGTTCTTCTTGGCCGGCGATCGAGGGCTGAAATCAGAAAAAGGAAAGAAAATTGACTGGGGATACAGAAGGTTTCATTAACAACCCCTCCCCCTCCTTGTGGTAATCACGTGACGTAAACAGCTGCCATGTTGGAGTACCTGCTACTTTTGTCATCCAACATGGCGCATGTCTTTTAGCTCTTAAATCTCACAGCGTAAAATAAAAAGTATAAGAAAAGATTTGTTAAAAGATTTTGATAAACGAATATCATACTTCAGATGGTTCTAATGTTGCTCCACTGTGTGCCAGACTGGTGCCATACGTGGTAAGATTTCTAAAACATAAATAAGCAATAATTAATAATTCATGATAATTATAAAATTCATGAATAATTAATGAGCAAAACACAATAGAAAATCATAACCGTGTCAGAGTCTTTAAATCAGATAAAGAATCGTCCTAGTTAAAGTGGAATGCAAATGAGGACAAATCTTTATCCGAAATTAAACACTCCTTCACGCTTATGATTTTCTATTGTTTTGGCCTCATTAATTATTCATAAATTTTCTAAATATTACTTAATAACTTATAACTTTCATTATCCCTTATACAATCGCTCCTTACTTTGCTCTAGCTGTGGCTGAAGACAGACTCGCGGTCGTTGGACGATGTATACTGGCTTTCCTGTGTGCGCATACAGAATGAAACATTTTGAATGAAAAATAAGTCATAATGCAACGTTACGATGCAAAAATAAAGGAACAGATGCTCTCAAAAACTGTGCGCGCATCTGACTATGTGCGCGTAAAGCAAGTTAACTGCAGTGTAACACCACTTTGGGGAAAGATTACGTGGTGTCCGCATGCAGTGGGGTAACTCCAGGGTTTATTACAATGCATATCATTGAGCGCAGTGGTTAATTAGTAAAAGTACTCGTCGATGCAATGCTTGCAAACAATGTTATGTGCAGGAGAACCAACATCTTGTTGAAACGTTCCGTGTTGCAGCGCTAAAACAGAATCCTTTTACATTTGGCATCCCGTCGCCACACTCTACTTGATCGCAGAACGCGCTAAGTAGGAATAAAATGCATAAGATTTGTCATTTAAACATTATCGCTATACCCACAAGTGTATCAGTGTTCAACCTCATTCTTGTTTCACGCAATTCTTATTCCGCGCCATATTGTGCGATGTGAGTGATTCTGGTAAGCATGAATGACTTCAGAAAAGAAGACGATCAATTTAACTAACCTTCCTGGGAAAAGCTTGGTATGTATCATTTGGTTGTGAGTGGTTCGATGCTCCAGAAACGACCTACCAAACACGAAAACGGTCAGGAAAAATCTTATGCACTTTCATACCCCACACACCACCCACCCACCACACAAATCCTCTTGCGCAGACAAATAAAATCTATCGTCAAGACATGCCGCAATACGAACTCTGCTGTGCGGTGTGTCCTTGCTTGTTTTTGCAGCAATTCATAGTCCTTTATCATAAGTTGCTGTGGACCGGATTTTTGTCGGATTTGATCTTGGTTGGTAATAGACCCATTTACTTTGGGTGTAATGTTTTCCCATTTTAGATCACGTGTCATTCCCTTGGGTTTAGAGGTAATAAACCTCTTTCCTTTGGGTGTAATGTTTTCCCATTTTAGATCACGTGTCATTCCCTTGGGTTTAGAGGTAATAGACCTCTTTCCTTTGGGTGTAATGTTTTCCCATTTCAGACCACGTGTCATACTCTTGGGAACAAGATTTTGTGTTGAGGTATCTTCTCAAGCGTTACCGAGAAACAAAGACGTGCCACACAAGGGAATGACACGTGATTTGAAATGGTAAAACTTTACCCCCAAAGTAAAGATATCTATAGACCTATTCGTGCAATGTTTTTCAATTGAGACCACGTGTCATTCCCTGGAGAACAGAATTCTTGGTTTGAGGCTCATCAATATATCTCAAGCATTATTAGTGAACAAAGAAATAATATCCAAGGGAATGACACACGTACGGATGGCCTATTTGGTTTCAACAACTTACCCATAGAGTTCCCATGATTCTGATGATGGAAAGATCCTAACGAATCCTCCTCGTCTGTCATGTTCTTCATTGGTCTGTCGCAGGATTCTCATTTCTTCTGACGTCAGGGTCAGTGTCTCGTCTATCTTCTTCCTGGAGGACGAGGGTCGCAAGGAGGTGGAAGACAGGACTGGCCCTGCTGACATCGTGCGCTGTTTCTGTCGTAAGCAATAATTACATACATTATTTTCTTAGTATTGTGGCACTGAACGCTTATTACATAGCTTTGTGAAGTTAATCTAATGGGAACGATGCACAAAATCTCGAATGGGAATCGAGAGAAAATTGTCTATGATGACGAAAGTGCGCACTTGAATAAACTGTGCGCAAGTTCCTCTGCAAAATACGCGCTTGTGAAAAGTCTGGCACAAGGACGACGGTGCAAAAGAACCAAAATGTGTACAGGTCCCACATTATAGCATAATGGGGAGACTGAGCTATTATTGACACAAACTAATTTATAGAGTACATCATGTGAAGACACAGTTACCTGGTATGTTTTGTTGCTGGGGGAGTAATCTGGTACACGGCGTATGGGGTTTCTGCGAATTAAAGGGTCATGTGCTACATAACCTGCAGAAAAATGATCTCATTAAGTATTTGATTTGATGGTTTGTTAATAATATACCTCTGGAAATCCACTACATGAACAAAATCGTGAATCAAAACAATAGCGTAAAAAATAAATCAACACTTGAATTGGATAATAATAATAATAATAATAATAATAATGAACTTTATTTAAGTGTCAAAGCTTTCTAGCAGTTCACAAGTAAACCACTAATTGGGGATCAAATCTTATTTCTGACTTCTTCCTAGACAGCTTTTATTATTGTCTGAAAGTAAATAAATCTCTTTATTTTAGTACCTACCGGTATTCATTCTAGCACTTTTGCACTAATTGGGGGGCATTATCACTCAAACACTACATTAACTGTCTTAAGCATACAACTCTCAGCTCACATGTCAATTTTTACACAGGGAGGAAAACCGGAGAAAACCCTTGTGACAAGAGAGAGAGAACAATGCATCTAACAAACTCTACTCACATGTGGCATCCACAGGGCTCAAACCACCAACCCAACCCACTGGACTCACAGTGGTGAGAGGTGAACGTTTTATTGCTACGTCACCCATACCACCCGTACAACAACATCTACATGCATCAAACTGCTTTAAAAGCTACATACCAACAAGATTAAACATGTCAGTTATCAAATGTGACTTGATTTTCAGATCCAATGGAGATTCACTGAAGAAATAAAATACAATATGTATAATAATTAAGTAAAATTTAAAAACTCTATCAGAGGTTGCAACAACTGAAAACAGATGCTGAAAAGATTCTGAATCTTACCAAGCTAGTGATGGAGAGAGGTTAACTTCAAGCAGCCATGGGCGAAGCCGTTCATCTATCAGAATATCAAAACCATATATTTCTAGAAAAATTAAAAAAAACATTTTTCATAATGGCAAGAAACATGATGTTGGTGGGACAAAATTTCATTCAATTTCAGAGACATGACCAACTGCATGAACATTAATCCAGATTATGCGTGACTGTAAAAAGCTCACAGCATGAACACAGTCATGGCACAGTCTAGTCTCCCTCGCAGCCATTACCAGTGTCATCACACAACGAACCGTTGTGTGACGACACCGCTAACAGCTACAAGGGAGACTAGGCACAGTCAGGCACAACAAGGCATGTCGAAATTCTAGAAAACCTTATGGTCCTGGCTAAGCACACTTATGGTATGGACTGTGCCAGATTATCATGTAATATATATTAAAAACTTGTGCTTTATGTTTCATCAGGGGTTCCAAACACTGAGAAACTGATGAAAGCACGAGGCTGTAGGCCAAGTGCTCCTATTGCCTAAAGGTGTTTGGAATCCCCTGATGAAACACAAAGCACAAGTTTTTGATATTGCTTCTCAAACTCATTCTAACTTCATTGTTTTAGAATACCTAAAGAAAAGTCTAAACAACAGCTTTTGTGTCTTGATCTAGTGTTTCATTGGGTATCAAGATTCATCCACCTGACTGATTGGAAGTTCAGCTTATGAATTAGTAATGTTTTGAGAAAGTCATGAAAACTGTTCTAACAGTATTCAGGGCCCATTGCTTTAAATAGAAGAAATGTAATAAATTTATCAAAGACTAACAAATCAAAGAATATCCCACCAAAACAGTTTCCTGGGTGTGGCATAAACATCTTGCAGGCTGAAGCAATGGGTAGTTCACCCGCTATGATGGTCTTGATTATAACATCCTCTATCCTCATCATTAGAGCTAGAATCAATAAACATGACATTAAAGGTTGATGTTAAAAAAAAAAAAATGATGTTAAAACATTTTGAAATAACCCAAGACACATTTCA
The DNA here is from genome assembly GCA_015163945.2 of Stichodactyla helianthus. Taxonomy (NCBI): domain Eukaryota; kingdom Metazoa; phylum Cnidaria; class Anthozoa; order Actiniaria; family Stichodactylidae; genus Stichodactyla; species Stichodactyla helianthus. The sequence continues at coordinate 9,226 of WUAP02012237.1, read as the reverse complement.
AAATGTTAGGTTTAGCTATAAAACAGGCAACCCAGCCACATTTTGGTAATAGCAGCCAGGCAATGTAGTTTATGTGACAACTGCAGAGATCCTGGGGCATTATTTTTCTCTATGAGAAAACTGAACACTGTAATTTTGTGTATGCATGTGAATTTTGAAATGTATCTTACTATAGAACCCACTGAATCATGGTTTCTTCAGAAAAATTCGCATGGTGTTGTCATCCACAAATGTCTGCGACTCCACCCACAAACACAAAGGAATGTGTTGCTAGTTAGACTAGATGTAAAGATGGAATGCAGAAAATATGAGTTCAAAACCAAATCAAAATTGAATATAAAGGCAGGAAGGATTGAAAAAAAATGGACAAAATAGTTATTCTTAGATGAGTCTTCTATGAGAGGAATAGATTTTGGAATTTGCATGAAAAAATCAAAGAGAAGTACTACTTTTCCCCATCAATGGTTAAATATTTACTAATAGATAGTATTTAGAAACACATTCCTTTGTGTTTGTGGGCGGCACTATTATACAAATTTTTCTGACAACACCATGGTTCGGTGGGTTCTGTTAGTAAAGTAATTGCATTTTGTGTATATACTGGTAATATATAGATATTGTATAAAGAGAAAAACAGCACTATGCCCTTGGCTGGAATTAAAACCCCCACATCTTCACTTTGATAGTAAGAGGTATGCTATCAGCCTTCTGAATGAAGCCCCCTGAGGATCCAACATTCACCTTTCCTTTTCCTACCTGCAGTATCTCGACCCTTTTCTTTCAGGTATCTCAGCATTGCACTCATGCTCCATTTGTTCCCATAATCCTCTACTTCTGGGTCTTGACAGCTGAATATGAAATTATCAGTGTTGAGGCATATGGGGAAAATTGATGAGGTCTTTTATTGGAAGGCAGCACTCAGATTGTCCACCAGATGGGATGGTGTCAGAGAAAGAATGATTAGTACCTGTAGGGGTGGTGTAGGCGGCAACTCAGTTTTAGGATCAGAGAAGGTGGGTAGGAGGAGGACATGTCACTGTTTGGGAGAAGTAGTAAGGTAGAGAGATAGAGAAAAGAGAGAGAGAGATGAAAAAACTCTGGATTCCTAAATTATCAGTGGTAACCTACCTGACAAAATTCTCACTCTTCTTGTTGACACTGTAGTTGGTCAAATGCATGCAGGTATTTCCAATATTCCTGACACTTTTATCATATTTCACTGTTGCAAATCTGAACAGAAATAGAAGCAAAACAAGGCGTCACATGAATCCTTATTACTTCATTTTCACTGGCCTGGGGGATCCCTTTTATTTTGTGATTCCCCCTTTCTCTGATTCCTGGAGCCACCCCTGGTTAGACCTTCAAATGTTGTGACAATAACTTTTGCCATTTCTCACTCAAGCATTGCAGAATATCACAGAACGATTCCTGAATACTCCACCTTGTTAATCCTTCTTCATACAAGTAAATTCTGAGTGGATCATAAGAGGTGACACCAACATAGAGCCTGACATCAAATTTAAACCCTACAACAATATTAAATTGAAGTCATAAGCTTTACACAGGAAATTCTACTCTGCATGAAAATTTCACAAAATAGTCCTTTCCTAGATTGGCAAGTACAGGACTAACTAAACTATATCTTGTGAATGGACTTTTACCCACAAAGATCATCAACCCTTATCTTATTTAGATTTTTTTTATCTGTTTAATAATTTGAACATGATTAAGAATGCAGTTTCACAGACATTTCTTTTCACTGGGGAGAGGGGAATGTTTGCATGCAGGCTCTTGTTACATACCATCAATAAGTAATGGGTTAGATATGTATTTACAAATGAGAAGGTTTTCATCTAAAGGAACTTGACTTGGCTAAAGAGAAGAATAAGAATAATTATCATTTATTTAATCAAACACCATAACAGACCTTTTCTGAATACACTTGAATGACCATCAAACAATGATTTTAAGTCCAGGTTGGTGTACACACATGTATGTAATTATTTACTATATTAAGGCTCAAACATACAATGTGACTTTCCCTGCACTATTTGCAACAGGGAAATCATCATCATCAGTCAAACTTCCATCGAGACCAGAGACAGCATTTCAAGTCATTGAAACTTATTCATCATTGTGCACCCAAGTTCATCTACATAGTTTTAAACCAGTGTCCCTAGTTAGAGTATCTGGGTAAATGAAGGGTCTAGTTCCTCTATTTGGGCATCGTAGTCTCCATAAGATGATGTTGGAGATAACCTGGTCTTTGGCTCTGAAGCAGTGGACTGCAAAGCAGGCTCTTCTTTGTGCTACAAAAGTGGATATGGGAGGGGTTTTCCCATAAGTCTGAGCTTTGGGAGGGTGGTCCTTCCAAGTCTGAGAGATTTTGTCTATAGTACTTGCAGCAATAAATAAATTTGTTTTGTTTTCAAGTTTGTGCAAAAATAATAACAATTGTTAATACTTATGTAGTGCAAAATTCATGCGAAATATGATCTAATGCACTTGATCTATCCTTCCTTGTCAATAATAATAATAATAATAATAATAATAATAATAATACCCCCAGTGTCCATGTGTGAATTTTCTGTTCAGTTTGCTTAATCAACTTACATGGTTAGTGAGGTAGATTCCTCTTCCCCTTGATGATGCCACTGGTTTGACAATCCATGGCCCCTTGTCTTTCATAAAAGCAGCTTCAAAACAAGAATTAAAACACAGATGAAATGATTGCAAAGATACAGTCACTATCCATATTACGTGACCTACTAAAAGTAGAAGAGGGGTTTGGAATTTTCTAAGAAGTGTGGAGCAGAGTTTGAGGTCAAAAGTGGGTACTGTATGCTTTCATATGTTAAAAGTCAGATGTATGGTAACCATACTACCATGGCGACATTGGCATGAGAATTCTGGAGTTTGATGATTAATATGTCACAGTTTGCCATATCTGGAATAAACTCCAGAATTCACACACCAAATATCACCATCTAATCAGTAAAACTATTTGTTTCAAAATGTAAACAAATGGAAAAAATTTCAATGCTCAATGATTGCTTGCAAATGGTAGTAAAGCTACTGGTACATACATAGCAATATTTCATGCTGTAAGTTTCATTATTTATGTACTACACAGAAACTCCTTGGCACATTAACGCCAAGTATATGGCAACAAAATGGTCATAATGTACTTACAATAAAATTCATTGTATTCCTCTGGAAGTACGAAGCTACTGGGGATGAAATCAAAATGCTTGTACCCCTTGGGAAAAGAAAAATATAGCATTCTTGTTATTAAAGTACACAAGGCCATTATGCATATATCATGTGCCAGTAGTTAAATTTTCGGGACAAAACGATTACCTTCAAATGCTGTAATCTTTGTACGTTTTTGTACAATCTGTCCTTCCTTGTCAATTCATATGACCTGGGCATCAAACAACATATATACATTGCAACTTGGTGGCTTCTTGAGGTTGACCCTTGTCCAGGTGAAAGGTACACAAAAATCCTAGAGGTACTCCACCAAGGATATACAAAAGGAGGAACTCCACCAAGGGTATACAAAAGGTACACAAAAATCCTAGAGAAACTCCACCAAGGATATACAAAAGGTACACAAAAATCCTAGAAGAACTCCACCAAGGATAAACAAAAGGTACACAAAAATCCTAGAAGAACTCCACCAAGGGTATACAAAAGGGTATAATTCATAGATCCACTCAAACAATAGCTCCACCAATTAGATGTCACAGTTTTCCCAAAGGAATATAGCAGGTATGGCAAACAGCATAAAAAACCTCTTTATTTCAGAGATATTTTTTATTGCTGATTCTTAGGACTAGTAACATTTGTCCAAACCATATATAAGTTTAGTGATCAACATTTGTTTTGATGCTATAGCCCAATGAAACGTTTTGGCTTGTCAGCCATAGTAACAGTAACTATGAAGCAATGGAACTATGAATTACTAATATAATACTAGTAAAGATTACTACCTTGGAAAATGGTTAATTTTCTGGAAGTCTTGCATCCCTCTCAGTGTATGAGGTTTGAGGTGTGACCCCGTCCACATTAGATTAAAATTAGGGCTATTGGGATGAACCTTCACAAAATATACATCAAATGTCAAATTTACAGGTACATTTCTACAAACATATACATAGGATATTGGTACTTGTAAGTCATCAATGATTTTCATCTCTAATGATATTATTGAAAGTTTTTCAAAGGTTCATTGCAGCAATATTAAATACTTAGATATGAAAATTACCTCTCTAAAACAGTGAGAATTCAAAATGCTTCTGACCAGTTTGCATTCTGTCTTTACAAACTTATATGCAAGATGATATTTTTCTGAAACAAAGGAATCTTAAATAGGTATCCATAGCATATTTAATATCTGTATTCAATACTAATCAAAAAATTTAAAACATACCTGCAATTTGTCTCTGCTCTGGTTGTAGACCAAGTAGCAAGACATGAGCAGAGAAAGACACAACTGGAGTTTTCTTTCGTCCACCACACCATTTTATAACACTATAACTAAAAGTTAATCATAAATTTCAAAAATCAAAATAAGTTTGTTCCAATAGGTGGTGTATGATGACGTATTTTGTTTTGGTTCATTGTCATTTAAATTGCCAACCAAAAATCTATTGGATCATCCAACAAGGCAATGTGACAAAACCTTCTATTAAAATGGTTGGCACATTAACATCACAGTGGCAATGTTTATAAACATTATGTCCACTGACACTAGAGAAAACGCCTGCGCATGCTCTAACCTGTATGTAAATTAGCTAAAAAGGTCATCGTACTATTGTAAAAATATGCAAATTTTACTTTCGCACCCGTCTTACAATTGGACTTCAGAAAATGCCAAAACTTAAGGTCAGTTCTTAAAACTTAAGGCTAACTCTTACATATTATGTACAAAAGTATACCACCGAAATTTTTTGTATACTAGGAGGAAATGAACATTTCTTGTCACACTCAGACTCTCTTGAATTCTGGGAAACATGCTCAAATGCGTGCATGCGCAGATGTATCTCAATCTTCCTCATTTGTAGTGAACAGGGTCCATTTCATTTCGCCCGTAAATGAATCAAGCTTGCTGTTTTTAGTGCTAGTATTTTCACGACTTGATATCTCATGTAACCTTCTTCTGGATTCTTTGGATGCTTCCATTAAAAGAGAACTGCGTGAGCCAAAAAAATACTCTTGAATTGACAAAACTCTCAAGATGGACAAAGCTCAACTGCAAAATTTTATTTTTTCTGTTTGTTTTAATTTCATTTGCCTTGTGGCAGTTGATTGATGGTGGTTATGATCAGCAGTTTTTTGCCTTAAACTTTGTTGCTATTTGGGCTTACTGTATTTCAAAATGGTCCAGTCTTTTGGTTTGTTGGCTATTTGGAACTATAATTTCATCCCTGGAAACCCTCATAGACAGATGTGCAGCTGACATTAAGACATCAGAAGATTTAGACGACATCATAAAACTGCACCAACAACTGTGCAAGATTATTTTTGGTACATCCAATGCATTCAAGCTATGGTTTATTGTGCACTGGATTCTGTACACTTTAATATGTGTTATCTGGGTGGCAAACTTTTTGTTTTATTTTCAATTGCTTCTTCATACTCTTACATGTTCTTTATTTATATGATATCTTGGTCCCACAAAAGTATACCACTGAAATTTTTTGTACACTAGGAGAAAACAAACATTTCTTTTCACACTCAGACTCTCTTGAATTATTGGAAACATGCTCAAATGCATGCATGTGCAGAAATTTTTCTCTAGTTTCACAACCACTTATATCATAAACTACAACTATCAACAATGTCAGGAGGGGGTTCGCAGCCATACACTGCTGGAAAAACAAAAGCTACCACTGAGAAATCATCTTTTAAATACCACCAACATGGTATCAGACAAAATGTGCAAACCAGGTTAACTGCAGCATCTGTCATTTTCCTAATGGTGGCTACTTTACAGGGGGAGGGGGGTTGGTTGGCCATGGATTGAGTTACTTACATCCATATTCATGGCCTCTATATTTCTTATAAAGTAAATAAGATACCTTGTTGAAGAGGTACTAGTAGTAACAGCAACCTCTGAGCTTTCTCCCTCTTCTTCTTCAACTTCTATTTCTGTAGGATTGGACTCACTATCCAAGTACTCATATAACGGTCTTGGCATTTCAATTTCAATCTTGTAATTACAGTGTAACTTTACATCCACTTGACATCAATCAGTAGCTTTACAATCCTCTTTTCTTTGTATTTAAGTCAGTGAAGCCCTACTTTCTCCCATTATAGGAAGATCAGATAGCAAATAAATTAAAATCTTGATTCCAATAAACTTAAACGATGTTTCATAACTTGGAGCAAAATTAAAGTTAAGACTTACTCCACTTGCATGGAGCTAAAACCCTTGTTCAAAGCTCTTCTTTTGGACCACCTCTCTAGTACAGTTCCTCGATAGCTTTATCAGGTAGCTTCCACTTTTTGAGTCCATTTATCTTGAGGACAACAGGTATTTCTTCGAAAGAAGTCGACAATAAATTCAAAATTTCCGAAGACAAACAGCTTTTTTGCATTCGTGGGTAATGAAGCGTCTCTTCAACCAACACCAGTTCAAATTCAAACACCCAATGAACGACCTTTAGTTTGGCTTCTTACTTTTCTGGTCTATGCCCGCGAAAGACTTAGACATTTTGCAGAGAAAGTTCTTCAAATTTGAATCAACTTCATTCGCGGTTTTTGCCATCCGCCATTTTGTATACATTCCTCGTTGCCAGCCAGTCCCGAAATGCATGATAGGAAAAGCAAATAACCATTTCCGGTTAATGAGCTACTTCCGGTGAATGAATGATTCCAAGGTTGAGTGACACTTTTTGCTCCAATTTGCACCGCGATTTTCCTAAAATTACGCCAAAAGTGCTGTAGAATCCCCGTTAAATTTCTAAATGATGCGATACAAATGTGTTTCATCAAAGCGGCCTCCAAGTTCCCAACTCCTTGTACCAGTCTCTACAAAGACTCCCGAACGACGGGTACGTGTACGTTATTTGCACTCCGCCCCTCGATTTGGAGAGATCATGGAACAAATGGATGATAGAAACGAAGAGCTCTGGAAGTTCCCGGAAAAACCCTTGATCAATGACGAGGGTTCAACATCAAGGTTAAGATGCACAAGCTGTGAATTTCCAGTTCGACAAGTCAAAAAGCTCATGAGTTCAGGGTTGTTAATAAAATGTTTTGCTCTCTCGTTCGGATTGTGGAATCCTCGTCGACAATGGCGCGCCGTTTTTTCTCTGATATTTTTTCTCGTTGATGTTTATAACTCGATTCAGGCTGTCACTTTTGTGTTCGTGTGTCCAACGCTTCGAACTGCCCTAGATAGCTGGTTCTGCGCAAACATCTCACAAAACTTTACCTCGACATCTGTGGAAGGTATTCTCTTGCCATTTCATGTCAGAGAAGAATATTTACTCGATTTTGTGCTGAAAACTGCCCAGCTTCTGTCTCATTTGACTTTCTTTTGGAGTGTTTGGATGCTTACCAAAAAGGATAGCAGTGTTGGTCAAGAAGATACCCTCAAATTGGTGAAGCCTACCCAATGGACTCATCTGAATTCTATCCTATTGTTCTTTTGGTTTACCCTGGTGTCTAGTGTAGTTTGGGTACTAGTTCAGAATAGGAACTCAAGCCTTTCATTTCTTGTAGCTTCTGGCATATATCCTATTTCACTGTGGACCAGCCTTATGACATGTTGGTTATTTGGCACCATGACAAAAAATAAAGAAAAAATGTACATATAAGAAGATTCATTTTTTTAGTTTCCATACATTTCATTAAAATGAACAATTTTTAATTAACTTTTATCATTCAATGTATTAAGAAACAAAAACTGGGATCTTGACACCATAGAAATGAGATCAGCAAACACAGCAATTGCAATTGGCCTTTTTGTCATTTATTTTGATTTAAATGCCTTCAATTTAACAAAATGTGCATAAACATCTCAGTATAATTATCATCTTGTGATTGGAGCTCATTCATGAATTTTGTACATTATCTACATAATGAATATGTGAATCAGAGACCTTTACAGAGTAGCATATTTATATATGAAAGACCTTCACAGTTGAGCATATTTATATGTTAAATATAAGACCATTTCCACTCAAGCATATTTATATGTGAAATAAGACCAGTTCACAGTCAAGCATATTTATGTGAAATAAGACCAGTTCACAGTCGAGCACATTTATATGTGAAATAAGGGACTGGTCATTATTTATTGAGAGGGGGGGGCTGATGCAAATGGAAAAGTGTCTTGCACAGCTTTTAATGGCCCTACCCCCTTTCCACATACATTCTCTTAAAACACTTTCCACAAAGCTTGCATGAAAATATGTGACCCACATTGACTGTATTCCATTTTCATTCGGAGAAAAAGTTACTTTCCTCAGTTCGTGTAAAATTTTTAAGACGACGTTCTAACCAGTCCTTAATATCTCTTTTCTTTTAGATAAACTTTTGCCCTCTAAAATTATCGTCACACGTTTTTATTTACTTTAGTAATCGCATTTTAATATGCCATTTCGCATACAACTATTTAAAAAAGGTTGTCATCGCTAAAGGTGAAAGACGATAGGTGATGTCATTTGCACTGTTCCAACTTACCTGGACTCAATTATTTTTTCTGCTTTTTATGAGTTTTGAGATATCCAGTGTCGTTTGTAGCCTGAAAGACCTTGATTATTTGTGTTTATTTTCATATATTTCGTCTTAGAATGTAAATATGTACTGAGGGAGAAGTTCAGAAATTTCTGATCCGTATTATATATGCAAGAGAGTCAAGTTCAGAAATTTCTGAATCATGTTATCCGTATTATAATACACCTATAGTTGCAAGAAGGTTGTCATAGGAGGAAAGAACTTTTGTAATTTAGTAAGAAAGGAATAACATTAAAAGGCAAAAGAAAATCACTGAAGCTGAACCACTTCTTTTGTCTTTTAATGTAATTCCTTTCTCACTGAATTACAAAATTAAGTTCTTTCCTCCTATGACAACCTTCTTGCAACTAGGTGTATATGGAGGGAGAAGTTCAGTAATTTCTGAATTTTGATATCTGTATATATATTTAAACAGATGAAAAGATTTCGAAAATTTCACTTTTATTTGACATATAGATAAATTTAGAAAATTTCT
>WUAP02012236.1:0-38185 GCA_015163945.2 Stichodactyla helianthus | reverse complement strand
AGACGTGGATAGCTATTTCGGCCTTGTTGGGCCTCATCAGCACGCCGCAGCTTTGTAGAAAAACAGCTAGTTGCTGTGTTATCGTTCTAAATTTTTTTTTTCTCGTAGTTACAGCCATTCATTTTTATAGTCTAATACATACAGAGAATTTTCTCACGAGATTTTCTTTTCCTTAGATTTCATAATATTCACACACGAGTCAAAGATTGTGTTTTTCTTGACCTCTCCTTGTGTTGAAGTATGACCCTCGATTGTCTGGCTTTCTGAAAATAGGATTAGACGGGAAAAATCCATTGGAACATCTGGCAATAGCAAGAAAAAAAAAAATAGTTACGTGCAAGTTCGTCTTTGGAAAAAATCGAATACCTGGTTTTTTTTTTTTTTTAAATGGGGAAATAAATTGGAAGAGTGTTCAATATTATAAACCAATAAAAAGCGTTGGATCATGAAAATAATATATATTAAAGAGTGCCACCAGCTATCACGTATGGCGGCTAAATTCTTTTTTGAAAATTTGATTCTCAAAACTTCAAATTTCCTGAAGACACATCAGAAATTAAGCTATGTTTCTAGGCGGCCTCATGAATTTTGGGACAGTGAAAAAAAAAAAAAAGCGTTAAATCCGCCTTCTTTAGGCGCACGCATCGAAACTTAATTCCCTGTGGAAAATTTTTTTTGGGAAATATGGATTTTGATTCTTGAGGTCAACGCTTATTGTCCTACATATTGACTTTCATCATAAAATACTGAAACGGAGTACTAAAATTTTTCTATTACTTTTTTGGCGTTGAATAAGGGAGTTATACACACACATATATATATATATGATTGATATTGGCTGGGTTTGTATTAAAACAATCTAAAGTGCTTTATTTTTCTAAGCACTGAAATTACACACAATATGTGAAATATTCTTTACGTAGGGGGAGGGGAGGGGAGGGGAGGGGTTGGATTAAATTCTTGCGTCTTTCGGCGCGTCTTCAGCTTTCTTTCCGATATCATCGACCGCTAAGACACTTTGACATCAATTTGTTTTCGGAAACGCTATTTATTAAATATTATCTTCTTGTTTACATTTGAACGCTATGTTTGAGCATCTTGGTTGTCCCTCGAAACAGGGCAGGTTTTTTCTAGGTTTCCTATCAAATTTGGTTCTTTTAAAATCTAAGTTTTTACGGAATATTCTACTCCAAATTGCACTCGAAAGGCAACATAGCTAAATCCTCAAATCCATTGTGTGTTTTCGAGTTTCTGAGCTACTTGTCTTACAACACAACTTCAGAGGAAGAAGTAGTCAAGCAATTTTGCCTTAAGTAAGGCCTCATCTATGATCTTTCCCAACGTCTTAGCACTTCAATACTTTGTGCAGGTCAAAACGTATCCTCACTGACCCCCCGCCAAACCCAATATATTTTCGGTAAGCACCAGGTTTACGTTGTTCCAATAACGACTTTATTAAAGAATTCTACCATCTGCTCGCAAAGAGAGTTTCTTTGAGTCAGGTTCGGTCCTCCAACGAAAGATGCGTTCATTTTTTCACCTCAGCACTTTCTCACTGGTAACTTTTTTGGCTATCTCGAGAATCAATATATTTCTTTGTAAAACACGAAAATAGCATTAGCTTAAGTAGAGAGCCTGTGTAAACATTTGGTCAAACAAAACAACCTAGGAATATTATGTCTAGCTGTCCCATGAGAATGAAAGTTCTGGCCTTTCGGTTTCTGCTGGATTTTGTCAAATTTTGCCCCACTAACAATAGCTTATGATGTGAAGCCAGTTTCATCGCATGTCATGAATCCGGACTGACTTAAACACATTTTAAATTCATCGAGTCCATTTTGTAGCTGTTTACTTTGCATGAGCTTCTTTGAAAAAGAAAGGGGGAAAATCCCACAAGTTAAGGGTTTGTTTTTTAAGTCGAATTTATCAACAGTTTTCCACAGCTCAGTTGAACGACCGATATACAGGCCCCATGGAAGTTCTTGCATCATAGTTTCACCTCCTCGAGCGTTCATGTTTGGCCTAGAATTCGTCAAACTTCTGAAGCAGGATGATGGGCTTCAGATGGGGATCATCTTTGAAAAAGCATTCTTTGTAATGAAGGAATACTGTTAATAAATAAATTCACCATACCATACCATTTGATCTTACCTTTTCAAAACAACCTTATTAAAACAAACTTTGAAACAGGTTGTGTGGAAATGACAATTTGCCAAAAAAAGTCAAATTCCCTGTACAATTCAATCGCTACTAGCCTCATGTCTTACGGCGTTGTTTTAAAAATGTTGGTGAATTCAATTCTCCAGAAATTTGTATCATAACGCTACATGGAATAAAACTATTTAAAACTGAAATTAATAAGATTAAATACTAACTGACTTACAAATTGTTTCAAAAGAAGTCGTTTTTAGGAACAAACGAAAAATTTCTGGCGGGAAGAAGAAAATATAGGAAAAATTTAATAAAATTGAGTTCTTTTGGACTTTGTTTTGTTATTGGAGAGTTGGTCGGACATCCAGATTTGTTAGGAAAAAGATTCTCTTTCAGTTTTTGTGTTTTGGGAATCTTTTCAGTTCTCGTTTGGGACAAAACTTTTGAGCTGCAGGTTATAGCACGTGTCAGTAGAATTGCTATAACCCCATGTTCCTCGATATGTCAATCAACCTCACACTTTCAAAACAAACAAAGTGACTTCAAAGGTATGGGCTCAATAGGAGATTTTCTCAACCACTGTTCTAATAATGAATAAACTTCTAGAAAAAACACAATCCAGACTTGGAGGCTATTTCGCACTGAATTTACTGGTGAAAATCGCAGCTCAAAACGGTGTTGAATTCATAAGTTTCCCTTTCCAACTGTCTGCTGCGTATATTAATTAAGAAAAGCACATAAAGGTCTTTTTGGGTGGACATGAGAGTGTGGTACGAAACACCAACCAGCTATTGAAACTTTGAAAATGAAATCGGGACCAGCTGGAACGAATATACGGCGACTGGAAATTTTTTTGACAAATATAAGACCAGCAGCTAAGCAAATGTTGAACTCGGAGTAGGAAAAGGGGGTTATTGACTAAAGCATCTGCCCGGTGGGAACTGCCAACGAATAATCCCTGCAGCCGATCAATTTCAAAAGCGCAAGTCTTTATTTTCAAAACGAGATAATCGGGACGGTTTCAATATTAAAATTAATCGACTTCGAAGCTGAATAATTCACTTAACCACTGAAATATTTTCAATGTCTTTGAGAATTTAAGAGCCGCGGGATTGTCTCTGTCCGTCTCCGGGATGATCAAAAACATTTCGATGATATAATGATATAAAGGTGTAAATTAAAAATAATTTTTCTGGCAAAACCTCAATGATATCAGCTAGCTTTCTCCATCAATAACCGCAAGATTTTGGAACAATTTGTCGTGGAAGAAAATGAATTCTGCTAGGTTTTGACTTGAATGGTACTTATTGAAAAATCGTTGTCAGTTTTGACGTCCAATCCACCGCTGTCACCAAAATATTCGCGGTTTGAAAAAATATCTCTTGGTTGTTTTCTTTTCGTATTATTTATTCAAAACTCTTTTGTGCTGGTCAAAAATGAAAAAGAAATCGTGATAAAGAAGCATTTCTTTATAAAAATAGTGTGTATGTGTGAAAAAGAGAGATAGAGAGATAGAGAGAGAAAACAAAGAAATTCAATCCTAAACAGAACTGGGACTTATGACCGGATTGAAATTTGATGCCTTAATTTTTTTAATCAATATTTTCTCGTGCAATTTTCATGTCAAACTCTAGCTATGCGTTGGAACAAAAGATCAAGGTCCTCTTGCACGCAATACTTCGATTTAAAAAAGGACATGTAACTTTGCTTTTTTCTTTTCCATTTTTTCCTGTTGTTTCAATGGAACCCTTCCACCCATCTACGTCAATTTTATCATGGTATTTATTTGAGCTAAAAAAAGCATTTAGTCTTTAAAAATGAATCGAACAACCAGTTAGAAAATGAAGGGCGAGCAGCTTCTCTTAATAATTCAGTAAGTCAGTCGACGAGAGATTTTCTTAGTAACACTGACCCAGACAAAAAGTATATTCAATAAATTTAAGTGCTGGTTGATCATTTTCGCTCTTGCAGGACATTATAAACAACTATTATCGTTATACCCAAGACTCCTCGTTATCTATTCATTCTTAATACTTTAATAGCCCAAAGATAAAAATTATTCCTGAGAACAAAAAGTATCGTAAACGACTCGGCAGGTCTCAACGCCATTGGTGGCCAAAACGCTCCAAGGTACTAAAGCGCCCAGTCTTTGTAATTAGCTTCGCGACGGGGTACAGAAGTTAAAAAAGGCTTTTTATTTTTCTAATAATGCAAGTAAACACTAAGATCCGGACTGCTTCCTAAAACGGCATGTAACTGGGGCGAAATGAGTCCAGTAGCCACGAACTTTCATGTTTATTGAGTTTGGGCTCGGAAAATGTCAACAACGCTTTGGAGGAACTTGTAGCATCTGCGTTGGGTTTTTTGAACGCTTCACTCCTTGCCAAAGCAGGTTGCTAATTTCAATGGAAAAAAGCGCGCGCAAGCGGGGACAATCACCATTATTAAACTTCTTTATTGTCTTATCGTTTTGTTTTGGAAAAAAATATTTTCATAATCCCTACTTATAAGAAATGAAGAAAGTTATGAGGAAACAATAGGACAACGTTTTGTCGAATTTAATCGAAGACACAATCGTAGAACTCTCTTTTATCTCGGTGTATTCTTTGTTGGGTTTAAAATTATTACCTTATTTTTCTGACCTGCTCGAGTCTTTATAAATTGTTGGTGGAATCTCGAACAATGCTCCAGCAATTAAACAATAAAAAAACAGTTTAAGATAACCAAAGTTGCACATCTTTAATCTTCATCATCCATAATTATTTGCAAATTATGGTCGAACAGAAAAATGCTGGAAAAAATATTCGAAAATATTTTGCCGTGGAATAAAATATTGACGATATGACGGATACAAGTCTTCTGTTCTAGTACCTATTGTTTATCGTCCCCTTTTGTTGTAGCCGAAATAATCTCTTTTTGTCACAAGTAAGACTCAAGTCCAAGCTTACCTAGGATTCGGGATTTGGGGCGACGTTCCGTAATTACTAAGAAACCTGAAGCCGTTTAAGATTTCTTATGATACCAGAAAGATACTCCGACCAAGGTAAGATTCAAAATAAATTAAATATGGGGACACTGGTCATAAAAACTTGAATAAAATAGCCCCAAAAGCATGTGAACATCACATAATTTCAACCTAAAAAAAGCTAGGTTTCATTTGCTTCGGAGTTATTTACGGAACCGATCGTGGCTGGTGTGTTTTGGGTCAGGAAGTAAGTCTACATTCCATAGGTAAACAATATTGTTAACGTCGCTTGTTCAAGAGCGCTTCCCCGCTATATTCGATAGAGTAGCCAAACCGCTATAGCAATGGAAATAAGCTTTCTGAAAATCTATGGCTAGTTTTATTAAAAGGCTACTTCGAAAAGGAAGGATAGACGAAGGATTGAAAGGTCATTTTTAAGTTTGTCTGACAACGGAACAAAAATGGCCCTAATACGTCGAGAAATGTGCGAGCTTTTTTCAATGTAAAATTCATCAAAGGTGGTCTACGTAGAAACACGTTATGAAGAAAGCAGACGAAAAGTTGTTATCAGAAGAAGAAATAAATTAATGCAATACAATTGAAGTCAAAATTCGTAATTATCGGTGAAAATGGTCAACCAGAGGAACTTGGCCATTTCCAAATGGCCTCTTTCACAGCAATTTTTATGTCTACCAGAAATTCAATTATGGAAACAAAAGGAATTCAAGTGAGACAAATCGAATTATTAAAAATTTTGATTTTCATCACATATTGCTCTCAATAAATAATAATATCTTTTGCACTGCGCTGTTGGACACTCACATCTTTATTTAGGAACTTTTAGGATATTAGTGAATGTTCAAAGGAAAGGTGTGTGCTGTTTATGGGAAGATATTCCACGCCATTCCTTGATAACAATGAACTATTTTTCACAATTTAAACTTTTTTTTCAACGTGAAAGTTTTTGAGTACACTGTATCCAATTGCTACTTTAAAAATCTCAAAACAAGCAAAAATATTTGGTACAAATATTAAGCCCCGAAAAGAAATTTTCTTAAAAGAGAATCAATTTTCCGAATGTGCTACGTGCAGTATTTCTGTGTTCGTTAAAAGTAGGTTATAATTTGATTCATCATGTTTACTGAATTATAAAACATGACAGAATCAAACAGAATTAAAACAAAATGTTTAAGACATACGTAAGTCAAATAGGCTTCAAGTCAATGGAAGTGGACATGATGGATAGAAGATAGGTTGCACTAACTGGGAAGAAACTGTTAAATAAAAATTCCAGTTAGATGCTCTTCCAATACACGTCTTTTTTTAACACCCAGCTTATAAACTCAGTGTTAAATATCGAGTACAATGAGTAGCTTCAGTAGTTAACGATCAGCAATCATTAGCATCTGAAAATGTCCTTCTGGAAAAGTTGAGACAAGTGGGGAAAAACGTGCCCCAAATGAAAAAATAATTGTCTAGTTCATAAAACGCTATTTTATTTGAGAAGAGACAAACGTGAGGACTTTTCGTATACCCAGCCAATTTGACAAATTTATTTATAATTTTAAATAATTGGAAAGAACTAAACAATGATCCAACGGTGGATTCAGGGGGCTTCCCAAGAACCCAAGAAGACCCAGCTGAAAATATCAATACCGCCAGTGCTGTCGCAGAGTAGAACAAGTTCACACACACTAAAAAAGTCAGTCAACTTGAACTTTCTTATTTTTAATTGTCGTAGCTAAATGCTCAGTAGCTTTAGTACTTCTTGAAAATTTAGATGATAACAAACAATAGAAATATAAATTTAAATACAAATCTGGTCCAAGTTTTCATATTTGGGTGACTTAAGATGCTCTTAGCAACCATTCGACGTTTGGCCACATTGCTTGACTTCTTATCATCTCAAGGTTGCTCTGTACTTGAAAATCGATACAGACTTTTCAAAATTGTTTTTTATCGATAATAACTCCTAGAAAATTACTAACATAAAGAGATACAGACACTGAGATTTTTTAATTATTTGCACTTGGAGAATCGGTTAATACCTCAGAAGTGAGCGATATAATCCTCAAAGAAGCCGCCTAAAAAAGAAATGCTAATGATTTTCGTTCGAATTTTCGCACCCTAAAGCTGTTGGCAAGAAAAATAAATAGATTATTCTTATTCTTGGTGTTTGTATTGATTCTGTCTTTAGAATTCTAAAGAAGAAACCGAGACATATTCACCTGTGAGGGTTTATTCCCCGAATTTTTGAAAGTCGAAGGCAATGACTTCATACGTTAAACCTTGCCAAACACCAAATGCAAATTCGTTCCAAATTTCTCAACAAAATTCCACAAAATTGTCTTAATTTAAAATTTCTTGAATGCCTGAAGAAATTTACTTTATGTTCTTTGACTTGTGGTTTGTTCTAAAGGCATTTTACTCTCCATAAGACAAACTGTAAACCTTAAGTCAAATTGTTCTATTGTCGGAAAATTTCAGAGGAAGCTTTGATAGTTTCATTAAGATCGCTCCAACTGCAAGGTCCAATTCTGAAAGTTACATTGAACTTTATTTCCTCCCAGTTATTTGAAATAAAAAATTTGTTTAGTTCCAAAGGCAGCCGCAAAAAAATTTAATGATGATACGAGATAATTATTATTATTAGTTTTGAGGCATTAGGCTCTCGACGTAGTGATCTGAGTGTTTTGGCAATGACTGTCGGTTACGTTCGTCTTGTGTATGTGTCTCTTTCTTTGGCTTTCTTTGTGTAGCTTTTTCATAGTGAAAGCTTCATAAAGTAATTTTTTTTTTTTTTTGCTTGTTTCAAGACAGTTCACATCGAACTAAACGTACAAATTTACAACACATTTTGAACACAACAGGACAAATTCTTTATGATCAAGTTTCGCACTGTGAGTATGGTGAAGGTACTGAGCGAGTCCAGTAGGGTGTCAAAATTTCCTGAACGGATTTATAAAAATGACCACAGATACAGCACTTAACGTCTAAAAATAGAGGTGTACATTTCAAGTTTGATCAATCTGTAGGGTAGATCACCCGTAAAAGTCATGTCCAGAAGTAAAGATTTCAGAAGTGAACAGTGAAGCACCGGCCATTCGCGTGCAGATGCCTGCTTATGCAACGATTTCTAGTTTCCAAAAGGAACATTAAAAATTTACCATTAAACAAAATGAAAAGCAATCGCTTAAAAGACAACTTTAGGCCAAATCTTGAGGTATTCTTAAGAAGGAAACCCCGCTTAAAGAGCTTCATTTATAGATTACTGATAACGATCTGTTAAGGTTAGTTGATCATGGCTTAATGATGACACCTCTAAAAGAAAATTTCGAAACTTTCACACAAAAATAAAGAAAAGAAGTAACATGGAAAGGATGTAGATTTGGTTGGTGATAAGTAAACAGTTTCTCGTTTTGTTGAGTAAAAGAGTAAGTGAAATAATGTTTGAAAATTTGTACTTTGTACAGATATACATCGAAGGAATTATCTATGCTTGAGAATTTGCTTGCAACTTTAACTTATAGTACGAATTAATATAAAATGGATCGAACATTGAAGCCTTAAGTATACAAGAGTCTTTCAGTACTCACTTTGAAATGTTTTTAAGGAACTAGTTCTTCTATTGATTGTGATGTGGCCGACAAAACTTTGAATCCACAACTGCCGCTTGATGGTCCCACACTTGTCCCTAAAGACGACTTCACGAAAGCAAGAATACGCACTGCTTTGAAGCATCCATACGTGAAAACTTAACGAGACTTAGAGGAACCTCAAGACCAACAAGTCCACAGTCATAGAAGAGATGTCAGATTGATACAAATAGGAGCCCAAGTCTTTTTTTACATTGATATTTGTCAGTGTGGCAGATGAAAAGAGTAAACAAAGAAACGAGCAAACAAATCAAACGAAGTTGGTCGTTCGATCGTTTCCGTGATTCGAAGCGACTAAAATCATAAATAAAGCCAATATAAACTAGACTTTAAGACCAATACTGTCATTTTCTATTTAATTTTAATGAGAAATACTTACTTAAGACGACAAAATCACTGCAAAAGCTCTTGTATTTCTTGTCCACGCCCTAACACACGTTCATTCATAACCGCGTCGTGTTAAAAGAGGTATTAGATTCGCTCACGCTTTCTTATCGAATGCACTTTAAAAGTAATAATCTTCGGCATGGTTCAAATAAGATAATACATCAAACAATGTGATTCTTGCGTTTATTTCTTCGACCTATTGTAGCTATCCAGTCGGCAGATAGGTTCGGCAGAGGTGTAAGAGTGCAGGGCTGACCGCATTGGACGTCCCGCTGCGACAAAGAGGTAAATTGCTCGGAACTAATTTGGTCTCGACAGCATCGCCTAACCTCGAATGTTCGGTACTCACACGCGAATGGGTACAGGCATTCCACGAAGTTAGAAGTGGTACGAAACTATGAAAATTTCTTTGGTATAGTTTCCACTTGTTTTAAAGAAACACTAGAGTTCGCTTTGAGGGATGTGGTTTTATGTGAGGACCATCACGCCTCATAGCCGTCCACTGAAGGGCTTTTTTTGGCTCGAAAATTTTCAACTTCTCAACCGACAGAGTTCGTTCACATTACGTTCCTAACGATCATGTCCATTCGTTGTTTCAAAGCAAACCAAACAGCCAAGACTGTTTGCTTGACTAATTTGAATAAATGTGATGTATATTAGGGTTTCGCGTCATTTTAGATTTGACATTGAAACAGATAACTCAGAAATTGTAAAGAGAGTAAAAAACTGGAGAACTCTGCGAATTCCCCGGTGAAAATAAATCTCTTGACCAAAAGTTTTGCCAAGCCGTGACGCCGTTTATAATGCAACTAAAGTAAGTTCTAGAAAGGTTCGGATGGGTTTACACATAATGTTTTGTCAAAGCGTATTTTATGGGTGAGTGCACAGACAGCGAGTTTCTTTATCGTAACTCACTTTGGCGGGCTACACAAAAACCTAATTTTTTTTACATAACGAAGAGTGAATGAACAAAAAGGTGCTGAGTAAATCAGAAGTGTTGAAATTTTCGATTTATTATTGTTTTTATTTGGGAGATATTAAATAATCAACACACGGCAGCCGAGACGACGTGTCAATAACCCAGAATCTCAAGGACTTGTAGTGAGAAATAGGTACGATAGGGCTGATATATTTACACAGGAATAGTCTCCAATTCGATTAAGCCCAACAAAGGCTGACAGAATGTTAGAAAGGCAAAAGTACAAGCAATAATTTTCGTCTTGGGCATAATTCTTTAACAAAATTTTCCCATCAAGGAAATGCACCCCATAAAGGCTTGCTAGCTTGATGAAGCCATTTCGTAACGTAATGTCATAAGTCACACAAGAAGCAAGTCAAAATAGCTTCTCATTTTTTGTAAACAAGCTTTTTGGAAGCCAGTGAATGAGGCATAACGCTTCCTCGCAATTTATGTACTGTTGACACTACGTCCTAACTACATTTGCAAAAAGCTGAATAATTTAATACACATAAAGGCCTTAGCTGCCACTCTATGGGAGGTGATTATCCCGAAAGCCAAACATCCGAAGAGATCTTTTCACATACTAGTAAAATTTACATTGGTTGTTTGCTCTTTCGGCCTTCTTTGAAAAGTGACATAAATGACAAGAAGTCGTCATCGCCCACATGACCTGTGTTCGGTTCTGTCAAAAAGTTCCTTGTGCTAGCCGCATCGAAGGCAGAACGACAGGCCAATATTGACAGAGCTGCTATACAACTCGTGTGTTTAATGTTAATTGCCGGGTAACCAGGGGGAACAAGCTCCATTGCTCGCAGCATTCATGATTAGTAGAGCCAAAACTTTATCCAACGTCTAACTTTACCCCAAAATACAAAACGCACAAAAAAAGTTTATATTAATTCATATGGCCCCGCCTTTGGATGGAGTTCAGCTTTTAATTCCACGATTGAGTACCGAATTTTAGATATTTAAAAGAAAAATTTCGTTTATATGTATTTCGATGCTATCGTTTAATAAGGCAAAGCTTATTAATCAAGCGTCCCGTTAGAACTAGATAAAAATTAAATTTTTATAGATTTTTATTTTTAAAGACGAAAACACCCAACTTGTATTTAGCACAAGAAGGTATGTGTTTTTTAATTGAAACGCGAGTTTGATCATTATGTACATATTTCTATATCAACGTAAAAGAAATTCACCTTTTTGCCAGCCAGCTATGAACATCAATCACAAAAATGAAAGTATTCGCTATGTCACAGCTGGGGTTACAACATATTGGACAACATTCTTTTCAAATCGAACTTCTTCAAAGAATTATTTAGAATAATTACAACTTTCTAACATTAATTACTTGGAAATGCCTTTGAAAAGGAAAATTCAGATAGAAGAGATATAAAAATGGACTAGGAAATTTCGAGGATCCTATTGGTTGGTTTTCTTAGGTAGGACATGATTATGCTTGTCCCAAACAATTTCAAACTCATTACAAATTCTACGAAGCACATCTCATGAATATTACAATGGAGTTTTTTCATATAGTGTGCGTTTTTTAACAAAAGTTCCAGATGAAGCCTTACGCATGATTGATGGAGGCCTAACGGATCGTTGTGCCAAAGAATGATCGAAGGAGAAAGTTTTCTATCCAGCATAGCCTCACAGATAGAGCTAACAAATAAATACAAACCAAACTAGTGATGAATATTCAAGTGTGCTTTAATGTCATGAAAGCTGGCATACTCTAATCCCGCCTTTTGAGTTCTATGAATGACCAACTGGAGATCTGTAAGCCAGGATCCGGTTTTAGTGTTGACTCAATCGTCGTTCGTCCAAGTCATTCAACATAGAACTCCGTAAGGGTTCTACAAACTGCCAAGTCCTCGAGGGAAAGTGCCATGGATCTTAGTCCGCCAGACCTAGGTAGGAATCAATCATATTTTTATTTTTGTGCTCAGGTCTAAGAAAGAGATTCTAACGGTTCTCATCGCGTTCATACGTCTACTTCCCAGCCAAGATTCCCAGCGTATGGGAGTAGATTAATAGTGGAGCTGTCTTTTTTTAATCATTTGACAGCTCAGATCCTATATATCCTATATTCCGTTACTTTTGCCATTTTTTCCCCTGCGATTCTTTGTCAAGTGTTTGGGTGTTCAATGTTTTGTCCACCCATCGTGGTCCCCTGGCTTCACACAGCGTCCTAAACATGGCCAAGAGCTACATAGAGAAAAAAGTCGCTTACTTTTTGAGAAAAAAAATCTTATTTTTTATTCTCAGTTTCGCAAAACACGCGACAGAGAAATCTTTCAGACTTGCCGGTCGAAGTAACAGAGATATTGTGCGTATCACATAGTACGTAGACTAATCCACAGACACGAAGTAGCCATTTTCCGAAATTCAAGCCTTGTAAGAAGAATGTTTATATCTTCTTGGCACAGCGAGAAAGCTCGACCGTTGCGTTCGCATATTGAGAGCGTGTGCACTGTCCCACTAATCTAAGAATTGTTCTCGGAACAGAAATGTCACTGATAGTAGACAAGCAATTTCATGCTTTTGGTTTCTTTCACAAAACGCTCATTAGTTTATGGCCTTGAAGGTAGAGATAGCATCAGGAGTGATACGCTTCGGCCGGCATTCTGATCCATCCTTCAGTGGTTCGTCAAAAATTGTCCGTTTCGCAAACTCGTCTGTGGTCAAGGCTTCTACAGTTTGACTTCATTCAAGGCAATTTGTCGCCAGAGCCACTTCCTATTTAAGGCTTTTTATTTGTAAAGGTCACGGAAACTCGTCGTAAATAAGGGAAAATCAAAGCAAGGCTTTCTCGTGCTCCATTATTTTCAAACAGCCTTGATTTGCGGTCCTTGTTTTCCTCCGGCGTTTTCAGATTTTCCCATTTTCAGGCAATTCGAAAAAATTGTACAAAATCTCACTTTACAGTTGCTAGTAGTACAAATCTTGATATCAAGTTCCAAAACGATCGCTCGCTATTTGTTCGCTTTGAAGCATATTTTATACTTTTCATCGCATCCTATCATGCATCATTTAAAAAATCTGATACAGAAGTCAAAGTTAGCAGGAGAGCAAGAAGAAGCAATCGTTTAAAGACACAAAACAGTAAATATCTCAGTATCGAATTACATGGAAAATCGGTGTCCAAACTTTCTACAGTTTTTGTATAAAAATGTAGAGGGGGAAGCTGTCTGCGGTGAACATCTCAGTGATCTCCCAAACTTATTTCTAAGATTTCTACTAAAATCGTTCAATTATTGTACCTATATTCTTTCCTTTAATTTGTTGTTAAAAACACCGATTTTGGTGTACGACGATTGATTCGGGGAATTTGTGGGGAATGGAAGGGATTTTCTTCGGTGTAGATAGCAAGAGAGCGTTGGAATTAACCAAGAATCTCGAATGTCATTTTAGTTATTTCCTGTATTTCGACTTAAGAAGATACAACTTTATTCACCGAACAATTTCATGACTTCCATTTTTAAAAATCCTGCCTGTTTTATGAATGTAGGACAGGAATACTCCGTTAATGCTATAGTAATGCTTTGGTATAAGCGTTTTTACTTTATTGAGTCTCCAAGACCAAGACTAAGCTGTGCAATCGAGGTTGTCTCGTCATAAATTATGGTGGCAAAACAACCCACTTTTTAGGTTAAAGTAAGTCCTAACATCTCTTCAAAGGAAATACGTTGTCTACAGTTCGTTCTACTTTTTTACCAAATCAATGGTCTCGCGTAGAACCTTTTAATCTCTTATCAGCTGTAAATATGAAGCATTCATTTTGGACCATTGGAAGGGGACGGGGCTAAAGTGATCATTACTTGATCTTATGGATAAAAATCACTGCTGTTGGAGATGGTGTTTTTATTTTGGCTGTTCGGGTTGACTTCTAGGAAGGGATAATTCCACAGATAAGGGATAGGCAAGATTTTTGATAAATTCTAAGTTGCTTTGGGGCAAGAGTCTATTAGTTGATGGTTTCATCAGCCAATTACAGTACCCTTTAATGAGCTAATTTCATTCAAGCTTGAAACTGAGAATTTGCGCTTTCTTTGAACGGTGATAAAGTTGTCATCATATCATCTTCTTAATTGTATATTTGGGCCTTATTTTCGCACCATCTGAAATATCCCACACCGAGGATTCCCATGAAATATAACAAAACTCGGGATTCTTTGGAAAAAGAGCAATGTGGATATAGGCCTTAGGTGTTCGGCTTTATAAACATACCCCATAAGGTGCAAAGGAAGTCTTTTCATAATCTGCCTCTCAATCTCTACTCCAAGAAATGAAAAATTTAATTGTTCCTAAAAATCTTTCAAAAAGACAGATTAGATAAGAGTCTTTCGTTATGTTTGATTTTTGCCAAATCAAAGGGAAACTCCTTTTTAGATGGGCTAAGGAATTTTAGCCCTTTCAGAAGGAAGATGCCCTAACTGGGCTCAATAATTGAACATAGACCTTGATGTAAACTGGGTAATCGAGGTGTGACCTTTAGTCATAACTATCTAAATGTTTTTGGAAAAGCGCGCCATTTTCTTGCAATTTTGGTCTAGGAGTATGACGCCATGATCACCCTTGGATCAAATTACAGCATAAAAATTAGGGATTTTTCTGCTAGTGCTTAAACAAAACAGGAGTGTCAACAAAGCGGACTTAGACGATGTCTGGACCCGACACGCAATGCCTTTTATGACTGGACGACTTGAGTTCTTGGAGAGCCATTAAAATAAGATGACAAGTGAGCATTGTTCAGTTGGACGATAACAACTGTTCATTCTAGATTTACCCGTTCAAGTATCTGCTAAGATAAAGCGAACTTCATTCAAAAAAGAAACCCAGAAATGTAGCTGTCATTGCTTGTCAAAATGCATCAAACAACCTAACGCCGATTCTGCAATACTGAAGCAATAAAAAAATTCACACCCCTTCTAGAATTTTTTATTAAAGCTCGCCTGCCTTGAGTTAGTCACCTAGATTCGTGCGAGGAGTTATTTAGGAGTTGAGAGAAAAATAATTACAGCAGCTGCAGTTCGTTGGCGGAATTGAATGAAGTTCTTTGAAATATTTTAGCATAACATTAGCCTTTGTGGTTTGTGGGACCCGACAAAGGTGAACGCGGTATAGTCTTAATGATTCTAACCTGTTTTTGATAGAATTTATAGCGCTGTTGAAGTCGATCTCGTACGCTGATAATTAAGGTCTGCTGTGGAGAGTCAACTACACTTGTAAACAGGTACTTCGTGGGGAATTGAGTGTTCAGGTAGTGTTCTCCGGTATCCTTCTAGACGCCGGCTATTCGTTTGAGCTCAATCGAAACACAATAGACTATACAATTAGAGCTTCTTAATACTTGCCGACTCTAAAGACAAAAATTACAACAGGACAAAAAACGGAAAGCAAAGAAAAATGCCGAAACAAGGAGAGGAAACGGTTGAAAATCTGTCGAAATTCTCGCCGATTTTTATTCGGAGAATGTTGCGTGTGTTTGGACGCTGGAAGTGAAAGTGATTGTTGTCGTGTTGGTGGCGGGAACACGCGCGAGGCTTGCCTTAAATCTAGATGATGAGAGGGTATCAGTTACCTGTGTCGCCTGGAGCAATGAGCAAATAAATACGATTGACGCGAGTTAATAATTATTCTATTTGTTCGATAGGCCACTTGGGGTTAAACATTGTCATTATGTACTAAAGAATAATTGAGAATCAGTCGCCCGCGGAGAGAAATAAAAATACCATCGCCTTTCTCGCTTCAACCTCGTGCCCATGTAGTGAACCCTCACCTGAGCTGTCATCGAGGTTTGTTACTTTGGAGGGATTTTTCTGGAGAGGTTTGAAAGATTAACAGCAGGGGTTTCTATAAGTGATTGAAGGCGTGAATGGTTCGAGACAAAAAATCCATTCGAGAGCTAAGTTACAAAACTAAAAATTTAAACAAGGGAAAACACTGCATCAAAAAACACCTTCTCTGTATCTTTTTGACTAAGCCTCTAATAAATCAGGAACCTTTTGAATTAATCCTTTTTGGGGAATCTTTGGGGATTCCTTTATTCCGTCCTATGCCGGAACAAGCCGACAATTTATTTAGCACGTGAGATTTTTAACTCGACCCTCTAAGACAGTAGTTCAGTTACCCACAACAACCAAACCATTTGGTCTCTGCCTGTTAATGGAGCTAAACCACGTCAGCAGCCAGTTACCGAGCCGATCAGCCCAGTACTACGGTATGTACTTGCCAGTTTACAGTTTACTGACAAGGACGCATGCAAACACAACGTCCATATTTCCTTAACTCGAGCCATAGTATTAACCACTTTAGATTTGAATAGCTGGTAATTGCACCGATGAAAATTAAGAGAACCATTTAATTAGATCTATTGATCTGACGCCGGCCGAATTTGCCTTGCAGATGTGTTTATGTACATAGACTAAACAAGATACAAGCACCAAGAAGCTGTTTGTTATTTTAAGGAAGAGATTGTTCGTCTAGGATTTCGACAAGCACTTGCTGTGTATTTTCGTTTTAGCTGCAATAACATTAAAGATATATTAGTCAACATTACGTCGATCTGTACGAGTCGGATGGGCGACTCTTGACAGCAACATGGGGAATAAGTACCGACCCACTTGAACACGTCGCTGCTTTCTCACAGTACACGGGTTTTACCAAAATTCGATCCTGTTTTGCAAAATGCATTTCCTTGAATGATTGTGTCGCATTAGCAGCTTCTTGAACTCATTTAATGATCCGACTTAAAGCAGTTTTACCAAGCGATCTCAAGTACCAGTCCCGCCAATTTATTGTTTTTCTTACAAAAAGTCAAAGGACTTGAAATAAAAGAACTCGAATTATACAAAACATTCCACAAAAATATTCAGACTTGGAGTTAATCGGATATAATTCTATTGACCTCCAGATTAACCCCATAACTTGGCTTTTATTCTTTCTGCGTTGCGGTTTCATAGTCACTTTAGTTTTTGCATTGCTGGGGATTGGTAATATGATCGGCACTGGAGGGGAAAATAAGGTGGCTTTGGTGTCAATTGGCCGCGATATTTGGCTTTCTATCAAACGATACCGCCGAGTCTTTGCAATTGTCGGTATAAGGTTCTTGGGGGCGTACTCATCAAGTCGGAAGGCTACTTCTGATCGACAGCTAAAGTTGTCAGCAACCTTTCAAAATTACGACCGCCGTGACAACACAAGTCAGGACAAACAGAACTGGCAAATGCAGTGAATAATTCGCCGCTATTTTTATACAAAATTCACGACGTCGTGTAGCAAACATGCCTTGGGGACTCGAAGAAAACAGCTCTGAAAATTAAAGTTGTTTGTTTCGATGGAAACGAAGTATAAAAGAGAGTATTTCTCTAAGAAAAGCGGTCCTGTCGTGCAGGTGTCGAGCGAGGATGTACTGCTCCTTTGCACATGTGGGTTTTTAGCTCAACGGTTACTTAGATTTTTCTCGTTAGAAAGCCATCTGATTGGTAAAGTTTTTATTTCCGGTATGCCTTGAATAGAGGATAACTAACTCGATCTCAAACCTCCGCCAACAAGATTTGTATGATAATAAGGCTTTTGTAAACTAATTATTTCGAGCCGTGGAATAATTACCGCGCTATAAATAGATCAGAAGGGATTCTGCTTACTTTGAATCGAGCCCAAGTTAGTCCACAAAAAACGTTGTCAGATTTCTTCACTTTCCACCGTCAGTTCTGCACGTGGATGTGATCATTTGCAAGAGCCAAAGCCGAGTCACATGACAATCAATCAAAACGTCATATGTCATTAGGTAGAGAACAATGAGCTAGGACGCCTTGCCGCCTTTGCCACCAATAGTTCAGTTGTTGAGGTGTCAAAGTTATACAACAGCATTGGTCTCCACACAGGCAACTTCCAGCCACGGTCCGTAGAGGTTTTGCCCCACTTATAAACATCATAACAGGGTGAAACGGAGTCGACAGTACAGAGGACCGAAAAACACGCCACTTTTAAAACTGTAACAGTATTTTTCTAGAGTTTGAAAGCCTCAAATTTTCATAGGCAGGTGGTATGAACCTGAAGAAATTATCGACCGGCAAATAGGAAGCTCAAAAGGAAATCAACTTCGAAAAGAAAATTTTTTAAAAAAACAAACACCCGAATGGTGGAAATCTTTTGAACAGTGAAGTCCTGGGGAATTGGTGACCGCCAGCTCCACTGCCAGGCAAATTATACGCTCAAAATTTAAGCGCCAGCGAATTGAATTATTCTGAGAGGAGGCTTTGGACAATATATTGTGGGTTTTGTTTCCAAGTGGCTTGAAACCTGACTTCGCGGCGGGTTGAGTGCCTCTCCTCCCATCCCAATGACTATGGCAGAGAATGAATACAGCAAACCCTTCTACAGTAAGCAGCGCTGTAGCAAGACCATGATTATTTATCAGAGGCCGTGCTAAACCTTGCGTACTCAGACTATGCTTCTTTTTGCTTGATAGGGGGAGGCAAGACTTCTGGCTGTAACCAAAATGGAAGGATGAATATTTGTACGGGATGCAACGAGCCGATTGAGGACCGCTTCCTCATGAAAGTGGTGGACGAAGCCTGGCATGAAGGCTGTCTACAGTGCTGCATTTGTCGCACTCAACTCTCGAGGTCATGCTTTAGCAAGGATCGAAAGCTTTATTGTAGGAATGACTACGAAAAGTAAGTACTCTTCTATTGAAATCAATAATATGCTTCTCCGTAGACTTGTAACTCCGGCAAACGCTGTCTTTGAAAGCCAACCCTAACTTACGCTAAGGTCATATTCAATGTTTGTAGAAACTCATCGTATTACACACTGTTTTTACTTGCCGTACTCAATAAACATTTTCGTAATTAATAGCTTTTCCTGAGTACTTAGATTAGCCAGCTATAGATCGGCACTTCAGGGTCGATTCCTAGGCTCCAGTATTGATGAAATCAGCAAGGTTTTGCACAAGTCAGTCTTTCGGCACAACTTCTAATATGATAGACATTAGTACATTAATTAGAATGGCAAATGATTGTAGCTTTTTGAAAGCAAGAAGTGTGTTTATTACATTGACGGAGACGACGTTTCGGGTAAAAATTTTATTCCTGACAATGAAAGCCCGTATTGTTTTTTGCCCTGTATTAAATATGCCGCCATTGGCTTGAATATAATATTTACAACATGGCTGAACTACACATGTTAACTATGCATCGGTTCGCTTTTGTGATCGCCTTCAGCGAGCCCTCCTGCCTGCTCTGAAATAGAACTATTGATCGTAAATTACGAATGCTATCCAGGAATGTTGCTTTCAAAGACAAGAGAGCGAAGTTTGATTAATAATAGACCATCTCGATTGAATTTCGTCTGACTAAGCCACGTTTACGTCCGCAGCGGGTCTGGCAACTCACGGTAAACCCAGCCGTACGTGTTAATGGCCAATGCCTTAATAAATAACCAATAACTCCGATTTTTTTACCAAGTAGTTTTTATTTTTCGTTCCAGAATTTTTCAGTGTTTCAGTATCAATTTCTTTAAAGAATGGTGCAAAATTCATAACTTGTCATATTGCTCATTCCATAAGAATCCTGGTGGCATCGACTTAGATTAGCTGAATACAAATTCGGCTATACTTTTTAAAGTTTAGTCTAAGGGGAAACACATAGCGCCACTAGGGTTTTGAGGCGTCTATCAGTGGATTAATGCGTACAGTACGTGGCTAGTTAACGAGATCAGCCTAAGAACCACTTCTAGTCTCTCAAAAATGTTTTACAACTCTTAGGTAACAGCGGGAAGCATTCGCGTAGGGTGGCATGAGAAGGCTACCATA
The DNA here is from genome assembly GCA_015163945.2 of Stichodactyla helianthus. Classification (NCBI taxonomy): domain Eukaryota; kingdom Metazoa; phylum Cnidaria; class Anthozoa; order Actiniaria; family Stichodactylidae; genus Stichodactyla; species Stichodactyla helianthus. The sequence goes on along the minus strand of WUAP02012236.1, from coordinate 18,242 downwards.
AACGGTCACTCAGATCTCTACTCGAACGGAAACCAAAAATAAATACAAGCACAGGACGTTTAACCGCAATAGATGCCGAATTATAGATAGGGATACCCTAGAGAATAGATTAATCAAAGCGTTACGAGTACCAAGAGACCGAAAGGCCTCCATGTTTTGTTACCCCGAAGAAAGGCCTAACGAAAGACTAATTAGTGTTTTATGAAAGCTAGGTAATCAAAGGTATGATGTAGTTTTGTATTAAAGACTCAAGCAAGGCTTCTTTTTTCTGCCACTGTAATACAATTTCGATTGGTCTTTAATCTCATATTCTTGTTCTGGAAAAGCTGCCAAGAGCACTGAGGTTGAAGCACCAACAGCTTAGTGTATATTCTGATAATTGAATGTTTGCCTTTGGAGGTATCCATTACGATTGTCAATCACAGATCCCATTTAAGTGTTCATCGCCAAGTGGTTAGTGGCTGACTAGCAAGCTAAGGCACTCTTTTGCATGTCTTGTCTTATCCCATCTAGTCATATGGTGGTGCCCATTGACAAATGAAGGGATCATGAGAAATGCTATGTAGTTTTTCCATGTGAATTCTTCTTGGACAAACTTTGTAACCTTAGTAATAGTCAGTCTGCTGAAAAGCAACCTTTCAGTTGTTTGTTTTTCTCGGATTTAGAATTTGCACTGCAAGGTCTCTCTTGGGGAACTCGCTAATGGAACTGACCTTTATCATCCCTAATAACTAGTAAAGGAAGCTTTTTACTATCATTTTCCATTACGGAAATTCAAAGGCTAATAAGTCAAATCCATAACAAGTTCTTTCACTCAGACAATCACAAACTCAAAAATTAGTTGGACTTAGTTTTTTCCTATGTTAGACTAACTAGGGACCCTATATTTTTCTATTATAATGTGGTTTTTGTTGGGATTTCTCTGAACATTAAGGAGTCTTCAAGTCAATCAGCAGCACACTTTTTTACTGACTTGCATGATGAAGTATGACTGAACAAAAATGAATTACTCCATTTTAGAACGAGGCAATAGACTCTCTTTTCAAATTATCAGCTTTGCCAACCTGTCCGCAAGTTTTTGTTAGCGAAGTAGGTGTTGAATTGTCCGGAAAGGGAAAGAAAACGAGACAATTAGGATGAACACGACACTGGACTGCGGATCAAACTCCAATTTTCTCACGTGTGCTTGGCTACTTTGTGAGGCAGGAAAGATGTTTCGAAGAAATTGTGCGTCAAAAGACAAGCTGGAACCTCAATATCTAAGCCTCAAAAACATCCAAACATCCTGAGAAAGGCCCTTTTGTTTTCGGCAATTCCCTGGGCACAAAAGCGCAGAAGGCTAGGGTTTTTATTAGGGAATAGATTCATTAGACTCCAAACAAAGCTAAATACTATTTGGTATCTTCACTCAAAAGTTTCAAATGCAAATGCCACCTGAAAACACACAAAGCTTAGTCTTTTTGTCGCAATATAACTTTCTTCAGTGTTTGTCGTGTTTCAGGAATCAGATTTAAGGTGTATGGTGTAAGGTTTAGGTAAATCAAACGGTTTGTTTTTTATTTGAAATCCTTTTCTAAGAGATCACTCTTTTCAGCAGCATGGCTTAGAAGACCTTGCTTCAATAACAACAAATCAAATGCTCACACAGATTCAGCTTCAAGCTTGTACTAACATCTCAGCTCTAACGTACACTTAGATTTCTTCTCGTTTCGATATGTAAAGTGTAGTATGAAAGCTTTGAAATCATAGCCAATTTGCTGAGAGAATATAAGAGAAATCATTGACTACTCTCAGGGTGTGTCAAAACTCAGTCCTTAATGGATTATGCTACTTTTAGGATATAGTCATGGTTAATAAAGCAATAACGTTCACAAAACTGTCATGAATCAAACGACAGCATAGCACAAATATCGATTGAGCATTAAAGAATTATTCCCAAGTATAGTTACTTCCAAGGCAACCGGTATCTTTCTGATTATGAAGGTTGATGTCTTTGAGATTGCCACACAAGGAGAGCTTCCTGACTACAGATTCCTCGCGATGTGACCCCTCTGAAAACATATATATCTAAGTCGGTTTACATACGAAAACTGAGTCCAAAGACAACAACGTCAATACTGTAGGCTTAGCCATTTTATTCTAATTTGAAATTGTCACGATAGAGCAATTGCGAAGCGGCTGTTCCCTGATGCAATTTGTCGCCCAATGCTAAGCTTACTTGGGTCGTTTCTCAATTACATTGTATTCGTTATCATGAGCCTATTTCCTAGAAAACTAGTCCAGTTACCAATGCAGCTTCGCTCTGCCGACTCGTTTGATGTTTTCGGCCGAACAATGGCTGTGGCGTTAAAACGAGCCGATATCCCAAGGGGTTTTTCCACAAAGATATTATACCAACTCGTGTTATGGCGGTAAATCATGACCAAATGAAATCACACCGAAAGAGAAAATAATCCGTCTTTCCTTTCTGCGGATTTGTTCTTTTACTTTTCCCAGAACCGTGAATGAGATTTTTTTGTTGTGTTTTGAGATAATCAACCTGAAAGGAATGAAATCTTCTCCTCAGGAAATCTGGCTCCAAAATCAATAGAAGTGTTTGGCTCTTTTAGTTCTGTTCATAACCAAGTCTAAGGGAGTCTCCATTCATTCTGTTACTTTTCCAATACCTATGAATCTTCTAATGGCATTTAGTAGGCCCAGACACAAGATACGATATATTTTGGAGTTAAGTAGTTTAGTTTTCTGGATAGGGGTATGAAATAGTCGTTTACATTCACGCTCTTATACATCTAGTTCACCTCCTGTTGTGAACAACCTCTTAGACTCAGGTATTAAATGATTTTCATACTTGAATTAAACACGGTACAAGGCCAAGTGTATTTTCCCTCGGGAAGAATAATGCCCTCGAAGTTTGAATACAATTTTAAATAAGATTTTCTGGGTGTTGTTTAGATAAAGGGGTTGTTTTGAAGGAATTCCTGTTCATTGTTTTTTCGACCTTATCTCGAACATTCACTGAGGTAAGAACACGACGGGCACCGCTATACCTGACCTGCCCTCCATCTAGTAATCGACCGGGTTATCACCTACTTGAAAACTCTTAGGTAAGAGTCCGAGAGCGTCGAGACGTAGTTTGAAATTGGTTATCTTTAATAAGTAAAAACAGACTATTCAGTGTAGCTTTACAGATTCCCCATTGATACCAACTCCGACACTTTGGAGCTAAACAACGGTAGACACAGAAAAGCTCCAACCTTTTCTACACCTGTTTGTGATATTTGAGTTCATACTTTATTTAGAACAAATTTATTTATTTCCTCTTCTTAGATAGCTTTATTTGATATCCCCGTCCAAGGCTTGTGATCCTAGGATCAAGCTATCTAAAGCTTTTGCTCGAAGCTGCATATATTTATTACTGACAGCTCAATAACAAATTGATACGGTGGCTGTCACTGTCAAGTTTCTAGCCCATAAGTGAGACATCGACTAAAAGGGTGTAAAGTCAAGGAACGGACAATACCATTATAAAGTAGCATTCAGATTCATCTTGGAAGCTTTTATCTAAGTTAAAATTTCTAGAATAGCTCTTTTGACAGCTCTGCCGCGCTCGGTAGCAACTTTGGGGGCTTACTGTCAATGTTATGTCTTTCGGAGCAGTTGGAGAACGCCACAGCTGACCCATATGCGTGTGTATGGTTTCCGTTACTCATTCTTATCACTACTGTTTACGTATTCTATCACACTGTTTTGCGCTCATTGCAATACCCTGATTTTCAAAATGGCTTCACCACCTTATGAAACACAACATAAATACTAAGTAAATACCGGCTTATTCAGCGGTAAACACATTTAAGTACTCTTGCGTTTTTTCCAAAATAAGACCCAAAAGGCCAACCAGCGCTCGTATGTACTCGTTCAAGACAGCCTTCTTGGCTGGGCTTTGAATAGAACAAGATCTAAAATAGCCCTATGTTCGGATTGTTGATCAAGTGGCCGGAAATGGCCAGCGATTTGTTTATAATCTTAGAGAAATACAATTTAATGAGCTAGCGAGCTCATTTTTTATTGACCATGGTCAGTTCTATATCGAGGGCACTATACAAACTATCTCAGGAATTTAAGAGAAAATTCTTGACCTGGATATGATATTCCAAACCACTGACCACTTGTGTTTTATCTTTTAAGCATTTATTTTTTACTCTTATTAGTATTGGTTTGATATTCCTATTGAAAAAAAAGCATATTTATTACAATATTTATAAACTTTTTCCTTCTATTTTTCTCGTAACTCTCTTTTCTAAGGTTCAATATTATACTTAGCTAGCTTCAATCTTTTTAACGACCGTTTAATTTTGAATACTATTTCTTATATTTTTGTAGTTCATATTATGAAAAGCATTATGTTTCCACTGTTTCATTAAAAAATCTTTTCAACACAATTATAATTTATATTCTTTATTGATATTCATAAGTCGTTAAATTCAGAAATCACTTTGCAATACCGAATAAAGGGATTGAGATTATAAAAAAATTTATTTGATTTATTTAACGTTTGACGTTTAAAACTGTCATAAAATTCATGAAATAGAAATGTTAGCTTTTTTGAAGGGGAAAAAAAAAAAGAAAGAAAAAAGAAAAAAAGCCGAGAGAAAAGAAAGAACAGACAGTAATTCCTGATACATAAGAAGGAAACATTTAGGGTTAATTCGATATTTAGAGTTGGTTTTCATGCTTCTTTAAAAATGTTTACAGAGAGTTTAGCTTTAAACGTCAACTTGACGGTAACCGAATACCCAATCAGCGTAGAGAAACAGTAATATTTCAATGAGGACACGTTTTGCGGGGTCCTTGTGCGGAGCAACTGTCACTACTGATTGCAATTATGCGACTGTTTAAGTTCTACCTTAAGATAAGGCTCTGAAACAAATTGCATTGTTTTTGAGGCACAGAACACGGTAGAGATCAGGAGCTCCACAGTGGAGTTATCAAAGAGCTTTTGTTTGATTTAGCTATTATTAGCGATCGGCCCCTTTAAATTGGGCACAGCGAAGAAGGCCCATAGGTGAACTTGTGAAGTAGTTCACAGCGGTAGTTGGCATTTCTGGGTCGGTTATTTTTAGTCGATAATTGATGTAATAGAAGCAATCTATTCTCAGTGGTTATCTTGTGAGTTTGATCTCGAGCTCTGATAGCTAGTAGGGTCAGAACCAAAGCCGCCATACATCCTGAACCTTTGATAACTTCCTACCGTTTGAAGCTGATAAATGCACTCAACATCCGACTTACTGTCGATAGGTAATTTTGTTCAAGCATGGGATGATTGAGTGATTCGTGTTGCCCCTAATGGCCAGGCCCACCCACCCTTCCTGTACACTACCCGTCCCTCTTTAGTTTCTACTTTATAATTCTCTTCTTTCGGACTCTGCAGGACCACGGCACATCATACTAAGAATTGATTAAATCTACACTACTAGGTTGCTTTTCTGATTCCGTCAAAACACTAAAAAAACTAAAAACAAGAGTCTAGAACGTTTTCAAATGTTTATAATCACCACCGAGGGAGGGGTGGGTGGGTAGCAGTTATTTTGGCAGCAAACAGCAAGGTCTTACAAAGAGAAAAGCGCCGGGTTGTCAAATACGTTTTAGATAAATATGATGCTTCAGCATCACAGACACGATGATTGTTAAAATTACAGACCTCAAAAACGAGGTATTGTGTGAAAAGTTGCATCAAAAGAAAACTGACATAAGTTCTAGTTCAAAAGTCTTTTATTACAACAATGGAAGACTTACGCCCTTATTTTGCTTCATGCTAGGGTTTCAGCACTGAATAAGATATTTCATGAAAGCCTTTAGAGTAAACAAAGAAACCGTTAGAACTGAACAACTTGGATCTATTAACCAGCAGACATCCAGTCTCGTGCTTCGACAAGATAGGCACGGAGAATGGCGAGATAAGCGCTGATAATTCACATTATGGGACTATCTTATTCTCTCTGTAAAGAATTAAACTTCATTTTAATATGGCTTAGAGCGTTTAAAATTATATTTCCAAATTTTCAAAAGATATGTTTAATATGATCACGATGAATACAGAAGTTTAGGTCGTGTCTATTATATGAAGTTAATTATGATAAAAACGAGAATCATAAATTGAACTCATTTGCGACTATCCATTCGTCTACCTCAAATAACAAACCCAATATAAGTTTTAATTCTCTTGGTTCCAAAATAATCGTATTTTTGACTCGATTATCGCGAAACCGGGAATACAAAGCAATGGAATGCACTTTATCTGATCAAAAACTAAGAATATATTGATTTTAATTGCACGCGAGAGTCCACCATAAATTGGTGAGCCATCTTCTAAGCAGTCGAATTAGCAACGAATTGATGCAATTCTTTTTTTAATTCGACTTTAATGGGAGAAGCGCCATTTGAAATTTGACTTTTAAATTTTTATCCATTTTCTTAACTTCTTTTCATTTGTAGGCTTTATAAGCTTGGTTTTCTTGGGTCTGCGTGTTTATTTTACGTCTGTATCTTGTGGTATTTAGATTTTTTACCATGCATAATATATAGGTACGCATAACCTTGAATACTAGTAATAACCTGAATTCAGCCGGAACTGTTATTATTTTTGTTTATTTAAAGTTAAACTTTTCTATTTTTGCTGTCTTATATGGATTATATTTTCAAGTTAAAAAACTACACAAATTGACAATTTTTGATTCAGGTTTCTTAGAAAATGAATTTGTTTGTTTATTTATTTTCGTTGCTTTTATAATTTCTAGCCATATATTTCTATTTTCTCCTAGTTGTGTCAATTTTTAGTTAGATTTTGAAGTTTTTGGAATTTTATTTACTAGAAATTTGTCAAACTGGAAAAAGATCAGCGGTCAGATATCTTGATTAGTCACTCTTAGAAACTCGGAAAGTCGGGACCCCTGGTCTCTTCTTAAAGAAATGGAAAAATAATTACAAGATGTTGAGCAAAACCGAAACGACAAATGGAAAACAAGGTGATTTCGCTGTGCTGTTTTTTATTCGTATAAGGAAATGGTTTGAAATCATTTTGGGAATGCTCTCAGAAGACGTGATTAGTAACTTGAAAACTAGAGTGACATTTGCGCTGAACTTAAAGCAGACTCTTTCGGTTTTTGGAGCAAGCGTGTAAATTTAAATGAGAAAGCCCATTTTGTTTATTCAGGAGAACAGAAGTCATTGATTCACTGAAGTTCAAAGTAAACGTAAAGTCCTCTGCGAGACGCAGATAACATCACGACTGTTCCAGTTGCGCCGCCTATCAACAATTAAAATCGATATCACAAGTTTTTCTAACGCAAATAGCACTGAGTTTATTTCGCTTCTTTATCTCCAAGTCTCGAACAAAAAACAGCTGAACTCCAGAAAAAAAAAACAGAAGAAATAAAAACCAGTGTACGAAAACTAAATTTCGGGGGGGAGGGGGGAAAATTTCGAAAATAAACTTATCCACTCGACAACCAAAAAGGTCCTGTTTGAATCCGGAAATTAACTTTGACAGGAGTAGTTGTTTCTTTTTAGTTTTTCAAGTTATAATGCACAATAGCGGAACGCATAATAATTCACAGGGTAGTCAGACCAAGTCAATGACTCTCTTTTAGTTACCCCACTGGTTTTTCTGTTTATTTGGTAGAAATCCAATTTCCATGAAATTAAAAGGTGAAAATTACCGATGGAAAATTAATGTAGGGGTAATTTCAGTTTTAAAAACGATGATGACGCTTTGGGGGAAGTTAGGAAGTTATTTTATTTTTTAAGTATTATATGTGCGCGTTCATCCACATCCAATCGAGGTTTTTGGAAGAGAATTTAGCACACAGTTTTCAGTAATTTGGCCATAAAAATTCACAGACAAAAGATATCTTAGAACTATAATTTGCCTGTTTTCGATATGGAAGCCCCTGCATAAGTTTGGATGCGCACGCAATCTTGAAAAAAGTGGCTTATTAGGAAGGAACCGTTGTATTGGAAGTAAATGAGCAGAACAAAAAGGGTGCACGATAAACGTGACATCTTGAAGCTTTCCGGGCAAAAATAGAATCTAAATAATAGAAAAGAATACTTAAAACAGCGAAGAATTTGACCTTGTTTGAAGCTAGTGTTAGAAAAAAATGAATAGAGAACGAAAGATATGAAAGGAAACAAAACAGAACTGATTAGAATATCCTGCTAGAGGTTTGACTCTCAGTTCTTGTTTTGAGGAAAAAAGAATGAATGAATGAATGAAAGGGAAAAACAATGAGAATGAATTGAAAATCTGTATTGAACTGAACTGTCCTGGTGATGGATTTGATTTTCTTTCTGAAGTAAAAGGAAAAACAGAGCTGATCAGAATATCCTGCAAGAGGTTTGACTCTCAGTTCTTGTTTTGGAAAAAAAAAAGAAAAGAAAAGAAAAAAGAAAAGAAAAAGAAAAAGAAAAAGAAAGAAAAGAAAAGAAAAGAAAGAGAAAAGAAAGAGAGAATGGAAAGAAAAAAAAAACGATAAGAAAGACTAATGAAAATCTGTATTGAACTGAACTATCCGGGTGACGGATTTGATTGTCTTTCTGAAGTAAAAAAGGTAGAGGGAGTTTAAAAATGAAACAAAAGAAAGAATTAAAAACAAGTGAACTCTGCTGTCCCCGGTGACGGATTCAACCTTCGTTCCCGGTTCTAAAGTGCGCAGGAAGTGTATGGTGTTTTTCAGAAACTACACAAAATATCCTGCTTAGTTAAGAGACGCTAAACAAACTGATGATTACTACAACGGAAAAGCGAGCGCGATCAAAGAACTCCTAGCCCTTCTTAGTCCATAGACTGACAATAAGACTGTCATAGTTAGAACAACAGATAGCCTTTACGATAAGTGGAGGAGTTAGTCTTTAAGGCAGGTGACAACACACAAATGAACATCATCAGAGTTTACACAGCTGATTTAAAATAACTTGATCGTACATATTTATGTATGCCTTAAAAGCGGTTTTCTTATGGAATCAATGAGGGAAATATCCTTGGGTCTTCGGAAAATTTATATATTTAAAATCTCGCTGTGTTTAAAAAAGAAATAAGAAATAATCGAGGAGCGCGCGCTTATGATTTATAGCAAAAATGGATTAGCCATTTACTTTGGCTTGGCTTGATTTAGGCTGTAATTATTAATGATGTGCGATTCTCAAATTTATGCGGGCTTTTCTTCTCTCATTTTCTCTTGCAATTGTCAGAACACCCGGCCCAAGCCAATGCCCTACTCAAAGAAAACAACTACAAAACTAAAATCTATCGAGAAAAATAGGTGGAAAATGAAACACTATATGAGGACATTCCGTTGGCAAGATTCGAAGAAATTATTCGATTTAGTAATTCTGATATCTTATAGGAGAGTTTTTGGTGATTCTTCGTTAAACATCAAATTTTAGAATGTGATTTGGCTTGGAAACTTGAAGCGCTCCGAACTGGAGCGACAATTACCTCGGCGATCAAAAGTTCAACCAAAAGTTTACGAAAAAAACCCCCAGAAAAACAGAAACAGCTGATTGAACATAAATAACTTTTCATGAACTGAAATTCTAAACACTGGTGTTTTTGAATCAAACTTCTGACTAGCGAAGTTTAGATAAAAGCACTCGGTAGGGAGTAAGAGGTAAAATAATAATTATTAACCTCGAGTGTTATTTTTTCCAATATTTTTCAAAAGGTCTGCGCTAGTTATCTTTGACTGTTTTTAACTAAAACAATACACAGAGAGAAATAAACAAAAATTTTATAGATTTCAATTGGAAATTTAAAAGATTAAGGTAGTCAATTGCTAAGGTCAGTTTTCTTTTTCTGGCCACAAAAATTATAATTAGGATTCTTTGAAATTGCATGGGAAATAAATGCTCGCTTTGTTTAAGGACAAAATGACATCAAATATTAATTTTGAAATTTTGAATTAAGAGTCTAAAACTAAGCTTTCTGTCATTTTAAACTTCATTTTCCTTTTTTAAGATGAAATTTTCGATTCATAAGTTTTTTACCAGTTTCTTTAAATTCCTTGTAAGTTTAGATTTAATTTAGGATACGATAATAAAAGAACAGAGCTTCGATTGCACGTTCTGTAATTAACCCAAGAAAAAGTTATCATCCCACCACTCGAAATCCTAAAAAATATATCAATTTCAAGTGCATTGCATTTAGTAGCGGATAACCATTGGATATATTCCCAGAAAGCTTTGCCAAAAGATATTCTACTGACATTGAGTGCATCTTCTTCTTGTTTTACAGGGTCTTTGGCACCAAATGCAGCGGATGTAGAAAAACAATTCCTGCTAACGAATTGGTAATGCGGGCGCTCGGCAATGTGTATCATCTACACTGCTTTGTGTGTGCAATGTGCGGGCATGTTTTAGAGAAAGGACAAGAATTTGCTCTCAAAGATAATAAATTATACTGCAAGACGGACTATGCAAAGCTACCAAAACAATCGAATAACCGCAGAAACAGAGTGAATAACAACGATAACGACGCAAGCAAACCAATTAGACAACAAGAGAGTAAGTTATCCGTTGTTTGATAAGTTGAAGTTATTTTAAGAACTAAACAACTAACTCCAGCTAAAATATCCGGGGATTCTGGTCTGATCTCGACATGAATATAATCCAGAAAAGCTTTTCATGACAATATTTTGAAAATGTATCTTAATTTGGGGGAATTAATGTAGTTAGGTGTAAGGGGGATTGCTTGGGTTAGACGGACTATGGATGGGAATTACCAGGATGTGAGAATGTATGGGACTTAAAAGTAAGTTAAGTGGATGGGAGTTACCTGTCATTAAATGGATGAAAGTTTCTAGGCTTGTTGAGTGATACCTGGCAATCAAATGGGAAAAAATTCATTAAAATACAATTAAATGTTGAAAAAAAATTTAGGTTAATAGGAATCGCGAGAAATTCTTGATATTTTCATAACAGGAAATGTATTTTCAGTTCCGTTATATCCAAATTTCAACAACTTTAAAAAAATATTTTCAGGAAATTTCATCCTTATTTTTTCGAATTGTTATTTTAGTATTACTTTCTACAAGAAAAAATATTGAATTGGGATGCACAGCGATTGGACATCGAACTTGATGTCGACCATATCATTTCTCTCATGTTAAATCGATAATTTTTATTTTAAAATTTTACACTCTGAGTTTATTGATTATTCTAGCCGATTATTAAGTTCAAAACCCCCAAGAAAATTGTTTTCGTAAGGAAAAGTAATCTTTGCTTTCATTTCCGTCGAAAATACGAAAGTTTTCTTAACGAATTGCCAAGAGCGTATCTATTTTTGTAGCTAGAGAATTTTCGGAAGTAACCGAGTCTATTATGACCATCCGACCAGTTTGTTATTTCTATCTAAACATTTTATTTGCCGTAGATCTTGACTTATTGACTTTAAATTTCTTTTAAGAAACCGAAAAACGTTGATAAAATTTTACACATTTGATAAAAAGAAGTACCGCCGTGAATGTCTTTCATTGTTTGGGCTGCTGTAATCATTTTCTGTGTTGCGCGACCCCTGTGTTTATCTTAGGTTCGTTTTTTGTCACCGATACGGCCCGAAATGATATATTCTGTTATTAGTTATCTAAAGATGTGTGTTTTATATTGGCAATGCTGAAAAAATCGTTTTTGGTGTCCCAGAAACGAGCTCTTAAAAATATTTTTCTGCAAATAAAATACGAAAATATAATAAATAAGACAAGGATAACGAACTTTAACATGCAGTTAATTTCTCACAAAGAAATAATGTCATCTTTATTCAAAATCTGAATACATTAAATTTAGATTTAAATTAGTTTTATCTAAAGACCATCTTTTACTTCGTACTTTGCATTTTATTACGAGACCTAAGAAAAGATCTTCAATTCCAGTTGTAAACGTAAGCCGTTTTTGTTTGTGTTTCGTCATTTCTCTTAAACTCACGATCTATTTTGATATATAGAGTTGTCTAGTGAATACTGAATGTTCGCCATAGAAAATGGCAAAATCACTGAATATAATCTAAATAAAGGTATTAAGAATTCATATTCTGCACTGATACAAAAAAGAGTCATTATGCAAGATTTGTCACGAAAACTTTAGCCGGCATTTCGGGAAGTAAATCGGGAAGTATTTAACCATTTTCATATTGACCAGCCATTTTGGAATTAGTTCTATGCCACTAAAGCAAACGTATGCGCTAGTCTTCCGTGGGCACTTAGGAGTGAATTTGTTTGCATTAGAAACAAAATGACTAAAATCAAAATACAGATGCACCAACAAAGGACATCATCTACTGGTTTTTGATTATTTTTCTAGTTTTAAAGTTGGATGTTCTGACTCGGAGGTTCTTAGCAGTCGCTGTTTCATCAAATGATCCAGAATGATTTTCCAGAGTCCTTTTTTTCAGCATCATTTTATCCTTCGGTTTCTCCACAAAAACATGTCATAGATGCTATGCACCAAATTACATCATTTTGCAGCAGAAATTTCCTCAAATCCAAACAATATGATTCCATTTTTTTATGTTGAACGGATTCTGTTGCATGTTCAAAGTTTTAGATGACCAAAAATAGTGAGCTCTTTATCACGCGCGCGCGCGCGCGCGCGGCTGTGTAGGTAGTAGTAAATTGCCCGCGAAAACATGGTTTTGGCGGGAATCGAAAAAGCGGGAAATTTTGCTTAAGAAACAAAATTCGTTAATAAGCAACGTATACGAAAAAAAATTACATTTTCAAAAATTGAGCTGAATTTGTTATGAGATTTTTTCCTTGCGACAACCAGGAATTTGTTCTAGTTTGTCGTTCATTTTCTTATGTTTTTCTCTTGTTCTTATCTAAAACAATTACTCAGTTGGAACTGAAACACTCAAGAAATACTTAAAACACTCGAGAAATACTTTACCAAACACAATAAATGCTTATCAATAACAAAAAAATAGACACGGAGATAAGTAATTATAGTTTTAAGCACACTTTAAAGTGTCCTAGTGTTTTCAGAAAATAAAACTCTTACAGAAACTTGAAAAATGCTTCTAAACCCCCAAAATGGCAAGACACACCCAAATAAACATACCAACCACCACAGAAAGCATTATTTCTGAAATCTGAATATTTTCTTGTTTCATCATTTCTTGAGTTTGTTTTCTAAAATGTTGGCTTCTTTCTACCTTCCTTTTAGATGTAAGCAATAATGGAATCTCGTGTGAAAAGGATAATAGCAAAGAAGGAATAAAGACAGAGAATACTGACTCCGACGATTCGTCTGTACACGAAGACGACGACGGCGACGATAAAAAGGGCCCAAAACGACCGAGAACAATACTAACGAGTCAGCAGAGAAAAGTTTTCAAATCAGCTTTCGAAATTAGCTCCAAACCCTGCAGAAAGGTAGGAACTTTAAAATTAATCACAGTCATTTTTTTCTTTAATTATCATGGTTAAAAAACTGAGTCCAACTTTGAAATAAAATTCTCATTATTTCTATGGAAAAATCTTGAGAATAAATAACCGTAAATTTCGTTTAAGACTAAAATTACTCACAGCAGTGATAAAAAATTCATTAAACAAATTTTTTTTAACAAATTTTCTTCAAATTGGCCTCATTCTAATAGAAGTGTCTCCACTAATTAACAGTCACGAAGCCTCAAAAGTCTAAGTTTTACAAAATTCATCAAGAAATCTTTAAACGAAAGATAATTTTTCTTAAAGAAATTTGATGCAACTTTCTTCTATTACCACAAAACAACCGACCTTAAAAGTAATTTACGACTCGTTTAAAAGTAGTCAAATTAATAAGTTATCAGATGTTTCGTCTCTAATAGCCTTATTAACCAAAGCTCTCTAGAGTTTAATTTCAAATTCATAAAAAATAGCAACTTGCCATTCAGTGAAGCTCCAATTTCAAAAATACTGCTCCAGGCAAAAATAAAAAAATTCTAAGGAGCTATTCAGATACTTTTGTCTCTGGGAATGAGTCGTACATGCAAATATGTGAGTTATTGAGATTGTAGTCACAACACTATTTAAATACAAGAAATAATCATCAGAAAGGCGACACCTTTAACCTTCATATCTTGATTTTGTAACCAGAACCACGCCTTAAAATGCTGGAAATTTTGTTTCGAGTTGAAGTTTATGTGATATCGATTTTAGTATCTCGTTACTGATTATAAAACTCTCTTTTTTTGATTTGCTTTTCCCGTTCGCTTTCCTTGTTCTCCTTTTTCCATTTATTTCGTGATTTTTCAATTTTTGTAAAACGTAGTCATACGATTTTTTGTCTTTTTTCATCGGTTTTATCATCAAAAATCAATGGTATGATAAATTATTCTTTAGAGTGGTTTCAATAAAGAGTTATAATTTATCTCTTCAAAAAGCGTTCGAGTTTCAATTCAATTCAATTGCTTGCTGAACAACCCTTAGTGTATAGAATAATATCCTGAATAAATCTATTATTGTTTTCAAAACATTTTCCCATATGGCCAGGCTAGTCTATCACTCATAATTACATTTTAAAAATTATTTTAATAAATTTTAACTCGAAAAAATGCCGTTTAAAACAATCTTCCTCGATATGAGAATAGCTCCAATCAAAAGGATAGGCCTTATTTTTCTAATGTCTTTTCAAATTGTCACTGAATTATTAATTAAAGTTAGCAGCCAATTTAATTTGGCCTTGTTTTCTGGACATGACATATCCACCATTATCTAGGCCTTACTTTTAAGCATCGTGTAGTAAACTGAGTTTGCGGTTTATATACCATCTGATTTTAATCATTTAAGATACTTAACAGTTGGTGCCAGACCTAGTTATTGACCACGTATATAATTCATACTGTGATTATTAATATATTTGACAGCTGTGTTCTGCGTTGAATTTGGAATGTAAGCCAAGGATTACTTGGTTATGAATTATGACTCTTCGAAGACTATGTATTACGATACTTCACTATAGTACAAACAAAAAAGCGCTTACCTGGGTCTCGAGATCAGAGAAGGAAAAATGTATGGGAAACAAGAAAATTGTGTGAGATTTTAACCAGTTGGAGCCTGCGCGGTGGATGAGTTTTGCGTGTTATCCATAAAAAATATATTGCTTGCTTATGTTTGATTTATTGGCCAGGACATTAATGTACACTGTATTAATACTAGTAATGGGGGTTGATTTTAGATACCAGTTTTAGAACGCAAACAAACTACTTTTGCTACTTGGAAAGAAAGAAAGAAGGAAAGAGAGAAAGAAGGAAAGAGAGAAAGAAGGAAAGAGAGAAAGAAGGAAAGAGAGAAAGAAGGAAAGAGAGAAAGAAGGAATGAGAGAAAGAAGGAAAGAAAGAAAGAAGGAAAGAAAGAAAGAAAGAAAGAAAGAACATCACGCCATTTTGATTTAGATGGGAAATGTTTTTCAGAACGACAAATGAAAAAAATTCTTGTTCAAACGAGTCCTAACTCGGTGTTGTGGCATGACGCAGAAATAAACAAACAATCGCGCGCGATTCATTATGACTACCTCACGCACACCGGCACAAAAGGCTTAGTGCCCAAAGAGGCTTTAACATAGTGCTTTGACAGTGACCGTGAAAGAGATGTATGTATAACAATGTTTTAATAGCACTGATCCATCAAAAGTTAGGTTAAAGTTAATCAACACAACGAGTCTGAGTGTCTGTTTCGTGTACTGGAGACGTTTTAAAAGCGCTGGCCAGTGCGTTATTACTCTTTACACATGTTTCTAAATATCTTCGTCTCAGACAAGAGTTTACTTTCTAAATTTACTGTGAATTCGTAGTTAAAGCGCGACGGTCTCTTAAGGATGCTTAGCAAGCGAGGTATCTCCTGTTCAACTTAGCTCTCGACAAAATCGACTCGGATTAAATTTCTGAAATGGTCTACCAAAATTAACCTTTTCAAAATTACAAATCAAGCTCAAAACAAAGTTAATTCGCGGAGAATTTAGTTTGGCGAGAAAATGTAACTCGTACTAAAGCTGGAGGAACAGCTTTCTAAAGGCTGGTACTCATATGATTGCTGACGATCGTTGTCAATCGCCGGATCGTCCAAATCACTAAACCCTATGATTTAACGATTGTTGAGCAACGCTACCATATGTTCGAATATAACCGATGATGATCGCTGTAATGACCAGAAGTGTTCACATATGATTGCAGAGGATCGCTGGATCGCTGAGAAGTTGTTCTCTTATGATCGCTGACGATCGCTGGTCAAATTTGGGACGATCTGGCGATCGACAGCGATCAAAAGAGAACATAAGAGTCGTTATTTGCTCATAGATTGTACTAAACTTTCAATTTCGGCAAAATAACGCACATTTTTACCGACAAAAGACCTCGAACTGCCATGCTAAGTAGAGTTAATTCAAATGTCAATTTGTGTGCTATAAAATGTGTTTTGGTCTAATTGTTCATCACTAACACGTGCAACCAACAAAGGAAAGATCAAAACGAACTTCTAATTTGACAAGTTGTCGCGTTAAACAAATTAAGTTTCAATTGGACTTCAATTAAAACGTGTTCGTTAAATGTTTGTTTATTAAAAAGGTGATATGTATTTAGATTAGAGTTGTGATCTCATTATCGCTTGGAACAACGACTACAAGATGTCCTTTTAAAACTTTCACATTCAAAATAAACTTCAAGGTTACAAGGACGTGAAATATTGACGCCTTATTAAATATACACTTACGTTCAGTTGTCGCAACCAAAAACAAGCCAAACCGCAAAGCCTTTCGGGTGATTTTTTCAGTAGTTCATCCGTTCTGAGACGCGGTCATTAGTTAGTCTTTTTACAATATATGACAGGCTGCAAGTTCAAATGTGTGCGCGAAAACTCCGCTAATACGATACCAAGAGTTTGCTTTCGATCCCGACTTGTCGCTCGTTGCTTTTAGCTGTGACAGCGTTTGTTGAAAGAGGTGTATACTTTCTAATTTTATTAAAGAAGTTGTTTTTGCTTGTTCAAAACCATAATTTTACAAACCTCGTCACTAATTTCTTTCATGCTATTTTTCAAACCAGTTAAGATTGTAGGCATAAACTTTGCATATAACACAAATTATGTTCATCAAATGTAAGACTACCGTAGGATTAAAAAATTTCTTCTTCGTGCACAAAGTGTTTGGAATGAGCAAAAAAAGATAAAATTTGGAGCTAAAATTATTTTCGGAAGAATAACATTCAGCAAAGAAAAACTATGAAACAATAATTCTCAGACTTTTTAAAAATAAAGACGAAAAGAATCGGCTTGTACGAAAAAGTAAGAAATAAACATTCCTTGATAATTACGTGAGATTATATACATCAAATTAATGAAAATATTTGCAAACTGTCAAACTATTGTTTAGGTTATAAAAAAAAGTTCTTTTAATGTACTTTATATTTTAATAACAAAGTTCAATTTTGGACTTCTAAGGAGAAAATTAATATGAAATATATGTTGGTCAAGCAAATAGAGTTGATGTCTTTTTCTAAAAGAAATATTGGTTCTTTACGAACAATGTAAGTCAATAAAAAGCTCACGCATAACAATAACAAAAACATTAATTTTTAGGTTAAGTTTAATAAGAAATTTTGTTGATTTAGCAAACAAAATTAATGATATCATTTGGAAATCAATTTTAGTTTATCATAAATAAGTCGACAAAACCAAAATTTAAATTAGACTTTATAAAACTAAGTAAGAGTTTTAGTTTCGATTAATGATTTCCGATTTTATTACTTTTCACGACTTTTATTTTCTTGTGCTTGTTTTGGGTTATTCAGGGACCGCAGAGGCGGCCTAATTTTCAAGTGTAATGATAAGCATAAAACTAGGTTCGCACTACAACCTGGCATGCGCGGGTAATATAAACGGATTTTATTATCATTATCAATAGACATGGGTGTAGTCAGGATCTATAGTTTGGTGGGTTAGCCCCACTAACCTGAACAAATCGTCCCCTCCCCCAAGAACACATGCAATACCCAAAGAAATATAGAGATATTATATATTAAAAATGCTACGGCAAATTCGTACTCATGCTGATGCAGTACCGTACTTTACCGTAACCGTACCTAGACATTGTAATTGGATGATCCTCATGAAAACAATGGGAAGCCATTTCAGTGTTACTGCATACCACACTGTGTACGTGCTGTAAGTCAGTACCGTACGTTTCCCACTCATACGATAACCATTCTTATGGGAAGCCATTTCAGT